>JAPIWU010011176.1:0-68576 GCA_037576205.1 Pyrocystis lunula | reverse complement strand
ATGTACACCGACTACGCCCAGCCCGCCGACGAGGAACAGCTCTGGAGCATCTGGCAGGGCAACGCGCGGGTGAAACGGTAGGTTGCCTTTGTGGTGAACTCCGAGACATTGGCCAACAAGACCATAAGGGTATGCTTTCGGCCCTCGCTGCAGCACAGGTCCTTGAGCCGTTCGGTGTCGCCGGGCTACTCGGATTTCTTCCAGTGATGGTGCAGGTAAGTCAAACGGGCGGTCTCGCGGCAGACCCCCATCGCCTCGGCGATTTCATGATACGACTGACCAAGCTCATCGCGTCGCCGTGCGACCTCGGCACCCTGAGTCCATAAAAATGCATCTTTGAGCTTTTTACGGTACTGATTCATCTTCACCGTATTTACGCCAACGGTGCCGAACATGTAGGCCTGCTGGGCTATCGCGGACGTGACCCCCAGCACTTTGGCGGCTTGTGTGTAGTTCATGCCCTCCTTGTCCACCAGCCGGACCGCCTCCCGCGCATACTTGATGTACTTGAGCCCCGTGTCGAGCACTACCTCGGCCGCGATAGCCATTGTCCAGCTACGTTGATATAGGTACTCCCAAGTAGACGTATCTGGATAATTTTTCTCTCTGGCGGTGCGGCGGAGCAGCGGCACCAGGTTCGGGCCGAAATGGGCCACCCAGACCGGCCTCTTGTGGCTGGGCAGCTGTTTCTGGTGGATTTTGATCGGGCCGGTGATCTCCCTCAGCACCGGGGCCGCTGCGGCGGGCTCCTGCTTTAGGATCTCGTCGATGTCGCCGAGCATACGCATGACGTCGGCGACAGCCAACGGCTTGGGCGGCACGGCGTTGACACGCTCAGTCTCAGCCAGCTTGGCCTTTGTGTCCTTGATCTGGGACTCGATCTCCTTGAGCTTCGTGACGACGGCGGCTACCTCGCCGGCTCCGCCGGTCGTGATCGCATCGGTCAGGCGGTCACGCTTCGCCGTCAGGTCGGCCAGCGTCCTCTCCAGACCCGTGGTATCCGTTCGGGGCTTCTTCGCCTCTTCTGCGAGGAAGTGATTGGCCCTGTCCACCAGCGCCTGGATATGGTCGGCGTTTAGGAGGTTGTCCCGTAGATACCCTAAAAGGGCCCGTTCGACGATGCTTGTGCTTTTTGAGCCTTTGTATGTGCAGCCGTATCGTGAATCCCAGCCATTGGGGCAGGCGACTTGCTTATAATCTCCTGCCGATCGCCGAAGGCACAGTGGTTTACCACAGCACCCACAGACCAGCGTGCCGTCGAAGAGGGTCTTGGCGTAAAGCTTCTGGTTGACGCCGAGTTTCCGACCCTTGGTGGGGCAGGCTTCACTGGCTTCAGCCAACCGCCTCTGTACCTTCTTCCATGTCTTCCACGGTATGATCTGCAGGTGCGATTCCCGCTTTACTTGCCATTTCTTCCGGTCGTTCTTGATCGTGATGATCTTGCCGGTGTCCGGGTCGTTCCGCATTGAAGTCTTGTTGTAGATCCGAATACCTACGTACAGGTCGCGGCGAAGCATTTGGAGGATGGTGCTGCCGCACCAGGACTTCTTGCCGTTTATTTGGTGTGTGTTGAAGTGTTTGGCTATTTTCGAGGAAGACCAGTGGTCCTCGCCATAGAGCTTGAAGGCTAATTCCACGTAAGGACGTGTGCTCTGGTCGATGGCGTAGGTTTTCAGGGGATCGCCATCCGCCCCATAGACCGGTTGATTGGCGTCATCCAGCAGGGGGACCAGCTCGTAGCCAAGGGCAGGCTTGCCGATCGAGGTCCCTCGAGCAACCGCCCCCTTCATTCCACGGTTCACCTTGTACCGAAGCTGTTCGATGAACCAATCGTTCATCATCGCGAACACGTGCAGCTTCATCTTGGCAAACGGCTCCTGGCTATCAAATCCGTCGGAGACGCCCAGGATGCATTTGCCCAGATCCTGCATCAGCTTGCCAAGACGCAGGGCTTCGACGCCATCACGGGAGGCCCTGCCGACTTCGTCGATATAGAGCGTTGTGACCTTGTCGTCTTTTCGAACGGCTTTTTTGGCCAGCTTGTAGCCGGTGCGGTCTCTGTGGGTGCCGGTCACACTGGCGTCGGCGAACACATACTCCCACGGAATGAACTCACCCCGCTTCTGGGCCTTCTCCAGCTGAAGACGCAACTGGTCGTCCAAAGAACGGGGATTGGAATTATCGCATGAATACCGCAGGTATGACACGCCCACGCCCTGAGACCCCAAATGCGACCGGAGGACCTTATGACCGTTGGGCCTGGTGGCTAGGAACTGTTCCTTGAACGCCTCGACCATCTCTCTGATGTCTTCGTCGGTCGCTTTGGCGTAAGGCTGTACCTGGCCCAACTCCGGCCAGAGCCGGCGCTGGGTTTCCAGATAAAGCCTTGCCAACTCACGCAGATTGTCATCGGTGGGCAGGCCCCGCTCAGCGCGGGTCCGTCTGCCATTGTTGGGGGTGTCACTGGACTGGATGTTGGTCGTCGGGTTGCTCATGGATGAGCTCCTCGACGGAGATGCCAAGACACCGGACGATTGGCACAGTGTGTCAATCAGGCTGACTACAGGTGAGAATCCGTGACCCTAGCTGATCAAGGATGACTAACCGCTAAACCCTATGGAATAAGGGGTTTTTGGCGAAAAACCCTTATTTAAAAGGGTGAGGTTGGGACCCTCAAGTAGAATCCCTCCCTCTCCGCTTTTTAAACCTTGTTTTCTCGGTTTTTCTCGGGAAATACAGGGTTTTTCTTTGCGCTCACTTTCACCTTTACGCGGCCGCGATTGTCTCAGCGTGTCGCCCGAAATCTCATGTTTTCGTACCTGTGACGCCCAGCCAGACGCCCAGTTTTTCGAGTCGGTTTCCGCCCCGTTTGTACCCGTTGCCTTGACGGTTTCTTGGCCGGGTTCGGACAGGTCGGGCAGTTTGGATATACCTTCGGCCTGATCGTTTTTGAATGGGTGTGTGTAGCGGTCCATCGTCAGTGTGATAGTCGAATGCCGCATGATCCCTTGAACGATCTTGGGATGCACACCCGCCGCCGCCAGCCAAGTGCCACAGGTGTGGCGCAGGGCGTGGAAGTCGGCTACTCGGCCCACGTCATCACGGTAGGGGATACCACGCATCCTGGGCGACATCCTTAACCGCGTCACCCAGCGGATCCACGACGGCCAACAAGGCCGTCAAGACCTCCGGGACCTCGACGAGCAACTGCCCGACAGCCCACGATGAACTGCCAGCTCCCGCCCACGGCGCGGGTTTTTGATTGGTTTTTCTTAGCTATCGGGCGGCTCGAACCACAGAAACCGCCGTGGTGGGACGAAAACGGCTAAAACGAAATGAAGCTATTTGTCGTGTCTGCGTCGACGGGATCGACGCTGTAACAGTTATGACGCCCTGCTTCTACAAGTTCACGGCGGAGCAGTACGTGTCATTTTACCGTGACGTCGCCTAGGCATCGCGGTATCCTGTACTCGTATACCACCTTCCCGGATTGACGGGCGTACAGCTCTCGATGGAGACTTGGCGTGCCATCGCGGATGTCCCGAACATTGTGGGTGCGAAGATGTCGGGGTACACCTCGATGGTCCGTAAACTCGCTGCGTACTGGCCGGCCGGGTTTCGCTCGATTGTCGCAGAACCCCTGATGGCCGACCAACTCTTTCGCGCAGGCATTCCCGAGCATCTGGACGGCCTATGGGCGTTAGCGCCGCAGTGGGCGGCAACCATCGACGTCTGCTGCGAGCGGGGACAGTTCGATGAAGCGGCCCAGGCGCAAGACAAGCTTAACCGACTGCATACGCTGCTGGTGGACTATGGCGTTTTCGAGGCCGCCACCGTAATCATGAACACCCGCGGCATCCCCGGCCGAATGGCCCCTCGGCCGATCGAGCTACTGTCCTCCTGCAGGACGCAGTCGCTTCTTGACCAACTCCAAGCTTTGGACCTCAGTTAAGTATTACCGTGCTGATCCCTATAAGGACTTCAACGCGGAAACGATCCAGGCTGTGTCAGTAGCGCGCATCCGTAAGTCATAGATGGTTTCAGGCGTTTTTCAGACGAGCGACCCTATCCGCCCCCTGATGGGCACTAACACCGGGCAGCGGCCACACGCCAGAAGCTGGCACGATAATCGCCAGTATATGTATAATGCCATACATTTTGTGTAAAATAAATAAAGTGAAATAAAACATATATTTATAAATACAATAAACTTGTTTTATGGGTTGATTTGCATATTATAGTCATTAGAATGTACATTAACCGGCCACTTAAACGGCGATCCACTTGGACTGAAAAAGGAAGAGGCCTATGCGTTCCGCTAGACCAAAGCAGAGTCGATTGGCTGTAGGAATGTTTGTTGTGTTCGTGTTCATTGGCGTAATCGCGTCTGATGCGTGTGCCCAATTGGCGCCGGATTGGACCGGCAGGGGGGCGTACCGGGTCCTTGTGGAAGTAGATGCGACGGAGATGGGCGGCCGGGATAAGGATGAAGCCGTGGCGGCTCTGACCATCGATTTTGCAAGCGCGTTGAACCGGGCGGGCGTGTCGGGTCATGTTGTATTGCCGACGTTACAAGTCCACCGTTACGACCCCACCACGGGAGAAGCGATCGCGCTTGGTCAACCACTCGATCCCGCCAGCCCGTTTGATCACCCCTGCCGCTTCGATGACGACACGTTGCCGGAGGCGTACCCTTCGCGTGTCGGTCGGGCTTCTGAAACGGATGACGGCCTGGCGCGACAATTTATCAGGCAGCGCAAAGGCAGACTCTTCAACCGCCTGAAAGACAGCACTTCCGGCCAGGTCGTTTGGACACACACACAGTTTCGCGGCAAGACATCTCATTACGCGGTCTATTTCGATGTCGATGAGCAGGCCGACGCGCTTGGCACGTCGCCGGCGCCCTGGATCGGCGATGTAGATGTGCTGCGTCGGGCCGATGGCCAGCCCCTGGGCGGATTTTCGCATTTTTCAGTTACGGTTGGGGACCTGAACGGTGATGGGTTGTTTGATCTTGTCGCCGGTACGGAAAAAGGCGACGTTGTCTATTTCCCGAACCGCGGCTCCCTGGGCGATCCGCGTTTCGAGGGTTGCCTGATTCTGTTTGATGAGAAGGGCCCGATCGATACCGGTTGGTACGCGTCGCCGCTACTGCACGATTTTGATGCCGACGGTCTGGTCGACCTGGTCGTGGGGACAAGCGGCAACGTGCTGCTGTGGTGGAAGAATGTCGGTACGCCGACCGAGGCGTCTTTCGCGTATCGGGGTTTCGTTCGTGCGGATGGCAAGCGCCTGGAGGTGCCCGAAGCGCCCGTCGCGGAAGACCCCAACGGCATCTTCAAGCGGGATTACTACAACCAGCCCTGGCTGGGTGATTTCGATGGCGACGGCCAGACCGACCTGATCACCGGCGGGTACACGACCGGGCGCATCTTCTTTTACCGCGGTGACGGACGAGAAGAGGACGGCACGCCAAGCCTGACTTATCGTGGCGAGGTCAAGAGTGATGGCGAACCGATAGACACCACCTGGGCGGCGGCCCCCTGTTTTCATGATTTTGATGATGACGGCGATATGGACCTTGTCACGGGCGCTTGGTGGTGGTCGGGCATCTCCGACCCGCCAAGCCCGGGCGATGATGACTACCTGATGTATTTCCGTAACGACGGGGACAGCCGGTCGCCCGTGTTAGTCCGCGCCGAGTTACCCTGCAAAGGTGAAATGCCTTCCGGGCAGATCGCCAGGCCTGTCGCTGTCGACTGGAACAATGATGGGCTGGTCGACCTGCTTGTCAGTGACGCTTCCGGCGACGTACGGGTGTTTGTGAACACAGGCACGCAGAGCAGGCCGGAGTGGGACATGGATGCTAAGCCCCTGACCGTGCCTTGGGGATTCGTGCCGCACATGGACTTCAACGGTTCGTGGGCGGATTTTGATGATGACGGGATTCAGGACGTGCTAACCGGTGCGGCAGCGCGGAAGCTAAGCGGATCGCCGCACGCCCCGGTCCTGACTGGGATGGGCCAGACGCGCACGTCGGGTACGCGGATCCAGCACCCGGGCCCCGGTTACGGCGATCCGTATTATTTCACCTACACCACCGACTGGGATCGTGACGGGCGCCCCGATGTGCTGTGGGGGACACACCAGGGCGAGGTTTACCTGCACCGGGGCCTGGACACCGGGCGTCCGCTTTCCTTCGGTCCGGGTGAGAAATTAACACTGACCACGGGAGAGGCGCTAAGACTCGGCCCGGAGCCGGTCGGTTCGCCTGAGGAGGCCAAAGACTTTACGATCCTGCAGGGTTCGCGGATTGTATTGCTCGCGACCGATTTTGATAACGACGGGATCGAGGACCTGGTAGCCACCGAAACGTACGGCAACATCTGGGTGTTCTTGAACACCCGCGAGGGTGGAACCGACACACTCAAGCCGGGCGTTAAACTTGCGGAGATGAGTTCGAGGATTGACGCGATGAGCCTGATCGATTGGAATGATGACGGCCTTGCGGACCTGCTGACCGGTGGCACATCCACACGGCCGGGCACGGTTTTTATGAACGAGAGCCGGCCGGGTGTTCCCGCGCTTGGCGATCCGGTCAATCCGATCGAGTTGCCTTATCTTTTCTGGGGCCCGAAACTCCGGGGCATCGACTGGAACGGCGACGGCGACATCGATCTGGTGATCAACAGCGAGTTTTTCTCTTTCTGGGCCGAGCGGTCGTTCCTGGAGTACGGCTACATCGAAGCCCGCGCGGTGCCCGAGGGTGAACGGGTGATCATGTCACGAGACAAAGCGGGGTTGCAGCATTGATCCGTTGTCAATCCACGGGCCTGGTCTACCGCAACCCCAACCCGCACCTGGTGTCGTTGCATACGTGGCACCCTTCGCTGGTGGTGGTTGATGACGAGCGTTTGCTGTGCGCTTTTGATATCGGCCAGGCCGTGGAGAGCCTGGACTACCGCACGTATCTAAGCCGTTCGGAAGACGGCGGGCAGACGTGGACTTGCCCGCAACGGTTGTTCGAGGATCCGACGCCGAGGCCGAACACGCACACGATGCGTATCGCACAGATGGGTGATGGTGAACTGGTGGGTTTCGGTGGCCGGTTCTACCGGGACGATCCCGGCCAGGGCTTGACCAACCGCGAGAACATGGGTTTTGTGCCGATGGACCTGCTACTGAGCAGGAGCCGTGATGCGGGCAAGACGTGGTCAATGCCCGTGACCATCGATCCGCCATTGAGGGGTCCGGCGTTTGAGATTTGCCATGCCGTGATCGAACTGGAAGACGGTCGTTGGCTTGCGCCGACGCAGACGTGGCGCGGTTGGGACGGGGAGTCGCCGCACGGCATGAAGGCGGTCGCGCTGGTTTCCGAGGACCGCGGGGTGAGCTGGGACGGTTGCCTTGACGTGATCGACGGCAGCGACAAGGGGATTATCTATTTTGAGCAGTCGGTCATTCAGATGTCGGACGGCCGGCTATTAGGGACGGCGTGGGCGTACGAAGAATCCACCGGCAAGACACTGCCCAGCCCCTACGTGATCAGTGATGACGGGCGGACGTTCGGCGCACCGAAGCCCAACGGGCTTGCCGGTCAGACCGCGAAACTTCTGAGCCTTGATGACGGGCGGATACTCTGTCTTTACCGTTGCACCGATCGGCCCGGGCTCTGGGCGAATCTTGCGGAGGTCCGGGGCGACAACTGGGTCAGCCTCGCGGACGCGCCGGTGTGGCGCGGCGCCGTCACCGGGGCGGGCGGCAGCGCCAGCGATATGCTTGGCACGCTCAAGCTGGGGTTTCCGCAACTCAAACAACTGCCCAATGGCGACGTCTTCGCGGTTTTCTGGTGTCTTGAAGACGAGGTTTACAACATCCGATGGGTCCGCATCGAGATCGCGTAGGCGGGTAAACCTTTGACAACAGCACGGGGCCGTCGGCAACCTCACCATGCACAGCTCAAGCACACTCCTGGCCAGCATGACACCGATGGACTACACGACGATCGTGTTGTACATGCTGATGGTGATCGGCGTGGGTGTCTGGTTCAGCCGGAATCAGTCGGACACGGAGGACTACCTGCTGGGTGGCCGGTCGATGTCCTGGTGGCTGATCGGGATATCTTACGTGGTGTCTTTGCTTAGCACGCTTACCCTCGTGGGGGTGCCCGGTGAGGCGTACGCGAACGGCGTGACACTGGCGTTAGGGAGCCTGATCCTCCCGGTCTTTGCTGTTATCGCGTTTCATATCTTCGTTCGCTTTTATTTTGTCAGCCGGGTCTTCACGCCGTTTGATTACCTAGAGCGGAGGTTCGGCCCGGTGATCCGCGCGCTGGCGGCGGGGTTTTTCTGGCTTTCGCGTGCGATCTACCTTGGGCTGGTGCTGTACGCCTCGGCCAAGGTGTTCACGGGCGCTGACGGGTGGTCGGTGCCGGTGACGATCCTCGTGGTCGGGGGCGTCGGGACCTTGTACACGATCCTCGGCGGTTTCCGGGCCGTGGTCTGGTCCGACTTCGTGCAGTTCATCGTGTTGACGCTTGGGATCGGGCTGATCGTGAGCTACGCGACCGCCGACTTACCCGGCGGTCTGATGGGCGTGGTCACACACGCGTTTGAAAATGGCCGTGGAGCGTCGGAGCTATCCGACCCGTCTTTCTATGGTTTGAGCATGACCGCGCGTGTGACGCTGATCGGTCTGCTGGCTGTGATCGTCAATGAGCAGTTGTTTTTCAACAGCTCGGACCAGATCGCTCTGCAGCGGTTATTGAGTACGTCGTCGTACCGGCAGGCGAAGCGTTCGATCTACACGTTCGCGCTGATCGTGACACCGGTCGTGATGGTGCTTTGGTACCTGGGGCTTGCCATGTTTGCTTTCTACAGCAACCAGCCGGCGGACCAGCGCCCGGCCCAAGGTGACATCGCCCTGTTCCGGTTCATCGCGACTGAGCTGCCGACACCGGTACCCGGGTTGATCCTTTCCGCGATGCTGGCGGCGATCATGAGCACACTCGATTCGGGCATCAACAGTCTCGCCACCGTCGCGACCAAGGATTTTTATCTGCGTTTCTTCCGTCCGGGCGCGTCGGAACGTGCCCAGCTCGTGTGTTCACGGGTCGTCACACTGGGTACAGGGCTTTTGGCGATCCTGATCGGTCTGGGCCTGAGCATGTCGGCCGAGCAGTTGGGCGCGAGCGTGCTGGAAACGTCGATGGCCTGGATGACGCTTTCCGTCGCGCTGCCGCCGGTATTTTTGCTGGGCATGATAAGCCGACGGGCTAATACAACCGACGCACTGGTGCAGTTGGTCGTGGGTTGGGGCGTCACGGCCGGGATGCTTGTTTGGTATCTGCTTTCACAGAACAACCCCGAGGGCGGGCTGAGCTTCATGTTTGTCGGCGTGCCCGGACCGATCTTGTCGCTGATCATCGGCTATCTGCTATCACGTACGCGTGTACGGATGAGTAACGAACGCCTTGAGGGTTTGACATTCCACACGCTCGGGCAAAGTAAGAGCCAGGGCGATACCAACTGATATACAACCCACGAGCCGGCGATGCATGACGCGATTATCGAGAGTCTCAAAAAGTTCGACACCCCGACCGTGTGTAACGTGATCGAGTTGTGTGGTTGCCGGCCCCACAACAGCGGGACATTAAACCACAGGATCACGGCTCGGTACCCGGTGTTACCCCCGATGGTGGGCTACGCCGTGACCGCGACGTTCCGCTCGGCCCAGCCCGCCGAGCGGTGTGAACCCGCTGTCAAACTGTACGAGGCCGGGCCGCAGTTTGAGCAAATCAAGGGGCCGAAGGTTGTCGTGGTGCAGGACCTGGACGAGCCGAAGGGCGGCGCGGTGTACGGCGAGATCATGGTCCGTTTTTTTAAGACACTCGGCTGCGTCGGCCTGGTGACCGACGGGTATGGGCGTGACATCCAACAGGTCGGCGACCTTGAGTTCCCCTGCTTTACCGCGGGCGTCTGCGCAACCCACGCCAATGGCCGACTTCTGTCCATCAACGAGGTGGTGAATGTGGGCGGGGTCACGATCCGCCCCGGCGACCTGCTTCATGGCGACGCTAACGGGGTGACGACCGTCCCGCTTGAATACGCCCGGCGGGTCGCGGACACGTGTCGGCCTTACGTCGACGCGGAGGGAACACTCATGGGCCACATCACCGCCGAGAACCTGCAAGACGGGGCTATGCCTAAACACCTGGGTGAGTTCGGTAAACGCATGGAAGAGCTGCGCGGGTATTGTTCACAGGATGAACAACCCGACTCGGACGAGCGGCTGATCTGATGCGTGAATCACGCGGGCGTTATGGCAAGGCTTGCGACCGATTAAGCGCCCGCCTCAAGGCCCAGGCCGTCAAAGAAAACCTTAACATCGCGCATCTGGTCGGCGGTAAAAGATTTTTCCGGCGGCCTCAAGTAACGCTCGGCCACACCGAAATGCTCCAGCGATGCGCGCCACATCGCGTGGGACCAGCGGTCGAAGAATGGGAACTCGTAGGTCTTGACAATACCGTAGGCTGTATCGCGATCGTCTGCCTGTAACGCTTCCCAGAAGTGCATAGGGACCTGCGGCGCGAAGGTTGAATACAGCGAGTAGAACGCGGGCGAGCCGTAGGGTTCTGCGACGAGGTATCGGTATTTGGGTCCGCCCGCAAAGATCGCCAGCCGGTCGCCGAACAGGCGTTGCTGCTCGATATAGTCGATCAGTGTTGCGTCTTCCTTCAATGCGATCACACCGTCGATGCCGCACAGACCTTCCAGCAGCGATTTCGAAGCGACGCCGTGGATCACCAGGCCCAGTCCGCAGGCGTCAGCGATCGCACGGTAGTGTTGGATTTGGTCGGGCTCATCGGTGCGTGTGGGGATAGTCACCTGCACGGCGTCGGCGCCTATGGATCGTGCGTACTCAGCGTATTCCGCCGCCCGGCCTGTCCACCACGCGTCGGCGGCCGCGATCGTTATGCCACGCCCCCCGACCGTTTCGACCATCACGCGTGTCAGTTCTTTCACTTCTTCGTAACTCAACGCGTGGTAGTAGCTGTTGCCGGGTGTGAGCGAAAAAACGCGGACGCCCCGATCGAAAGCCCTTTGCAGCATCCGGCGGACTCCCGCGTAATCGACGGCGTAGTCGGACGTGAACGGCGTTGGGATCGAAAGGATCGGGCCACGGATCAGACGCTTGGTTTCAACAGGCGAACGGGGCGTACGGGTCGCCGACTCGGTGGGTGTTTCCGATGCGTAAGCCGACGCCGCGGACCACGACGCTGTGGCCAACCCTGCCAGGGTGGTTTTGAGAAATACTCTCCGGTCGATCGGTAAACGCGTCGTCAAACCTTGGCCCTTACTATTAAACGTTGTGTCGAGTGTTCCGCCGGACCGCACACGCCAAGGCTTGCAGACCGAGCAACACGACGCTGGCCGGCTCGGGTACGGCGTCTAACACCTGGGCCGGCGGTATGCCCTGGTTCCATTCACCGAGTACCCGGTTCAGATCGCTGATCCCGACGAACGCGTCACCGGTCAGGTCGCCCGCCGCGCGATCGCCCGGGTTGGTTGCCTGGTTCCAGTTGCCGAGGATGATGTTCAGGTCCGCGATCCCAACAAATCCGTCGCCGTTGAGATCGCCATCCAGAAATATCGAGGGAAGCTCAACGACCTGGGCGTCGACCCAGTCCACCAGCCAGCCGTCCGGGTCCAGCGCGTGGACGAACGGTGAGCGCAGCCGGAGGTAGGAGATGCCCGTGGCCGCGTTGTACAGCATCGGCAGGGTTGTGACCTGCACGCCGTCGATCAGCACATCGGCCTGAGACTGATTCAGGTCCCAGTCGATCGCGACCTCGTGCCATTGATTCTTCGTGATGCTCAGGTGCTCCTGACCGACGATCTCGCCCCTATCGTTGAAGCGCAGGTTGAAGATCGCGATATCACTCGACGTGTCGTCCGTCGGGTCCAGGAACCGGTCGGTCAGTTGGATATCAGCGACCTGCGTGTTGTCGGTCAGCATGATGCGCAGTGTCACGCGGCCCTGAGCGCCCATCGGGAAATTCCACGTTGCGCCGTCGCCAAGTTGATTGGACGGGTCGGGGTTGTTGAGCTTGAGCACCTGCTCGCCGGGTTCGTCGGGGTGAGAAATCAACTCGGGGCCGATGACGCGGTCCTGGAAAAACCCGACCGCCGGGCCTACGCCGGTAAAGGCTGACCAGTCGTTCAAGCCGTTGGAGAAGTCGCTCGATCGGTGGGTCTCATACAACCAATTCGGGTCAACATAGACAAGTGCCGCCGCCGCGCCCTGGCCGGTCATCACGGCGACCATCTGCTGGTTGCGGGTCATCAGGGGCGCGGGGATGCCCGTGCCGCGGTCGCCGAGTGTCGGCGGCGTGGTGTGACGGTTGGGGTCCAGGTAGATTTCGCGGAAGCCGCGCCAAGTCTGCCCCCCGTCTTCGGAGATCGCGGCATGGATGGCGTCGCGGCCGCTGTAGACTCCCGAGCCGTCGGGAAGCCTCGGCGTGTTGCGTGTGTTGTTCCAGAACATCATCAGCCGGCCGTCCGGCAGCCACTGATAATCGGCGGGCGAATCCGAGGAGGCGAACATCGACTGTGTCGGTGTCGACCAGGTCGTGCCGTTGTCGTAAGAAAAGGATTCGTACAGGTAGTCTGTCTGCGTGCGGATTAGCATCCACTGCCTGCCGAGGTCCGGCTGATCGATGACGACCGGTTCGATTGCGCCGTCGGTGTTGCCATTGAAACCGGCGGGCACGGGAACGAGCAACTGGTCGGGTGACTGCTGCCAGGTCGCGCCCCGGTCATCGGAGTAAAGCACGCTGCTGTATGATCGGCCGGTCGGTGGGCCGTCCGACGCGAACGGGATGAATGTGTGGAACGGCTGGAGTATCCGGCCGGACGACAACAGCGTCTGCTGCTGCATATCACTGACGTACCCCTCGAAGACAATCTGTACGGGGTCCCACTGCGTACCGTTGTCGGACGACCGGGTCTGATAGAGATCGAAAAACAGGTTGACGTTCGGGACCGCCCCTGCGCCGCGGACGCGCACAAAGTGTGTCTGGATTTCGCCGGTTGCGTCCTTGATCGCGGAGATGATCGTTGCCGAATCGTTCGGTATGTCGGTTAGGTGCGTGAACGCGCTCCAGCCCAGGCCGCTGTTCTGGGAGGTCCGTCGGGCAAGTTCGAACTGGCCGCCGACACTCCGTACCTGGTAATGGTCCCACGACCCGTCGTCGTTGCGGACGATGCTGTGGCCGGCCACGCGTAGCCCCGGGTATGCGATCGGCGCCAACGCGCCGGACGCCGGTAGTGCCAAAAATAGTCCCACAAGCAGCGCTGTTGCGATCAACAGCCGGCGGCGAATCGTCCACGATAAACTTCCGGACATCCTTCACTCCTCACGATGGGCCGTCTTGCCCATACGGTTACAAACGGTCGGGGCCCGGAACTAATTCACCTGTATCCGTGAGTTTCTGTTCGAGTCCCCGAAATTGATGTTGCGTTGCTGTGCGGTCCACGTAGCCGGGTTGCCGTTCTGTGGAAGCAGGGCGTCCTTGCTGATCGCCTCGGCGTGTCCGTCGGCCATGAGCAGGTTCTGAGAATCCCCGCCGTGATCAAAACGGAAAGCATCGGGGAACACTGCGTTCGTCCGCAAGGACATCTCCGCAAAGTGCGCGGTCTCGTAATACATCGTGGCGCCCGAAGGGGCGGGGATCATGTCGTAAGGATACATCCAATACTCGGGTGTAAGCCCTTGCAGGCTTTGTAGCGGCAGGTCGCCGTTGATGCCGTAGCTGTATCCGCCGTTGTTATCACCGTTAAAAGGGTTGATCCAACGGTTACGGTAGTAGGTTGGGGCGCGGACGTGCGGGATGAATTCGTCGGAGGGGCAGATAAAGACGTCTTCGCTACCGTTAACGTATGAAAATGGGATGTATTGGAAGAAGTACGGTCCGACCGGTACGTGGGGGTCAAGCCCTTTGTCCGAGCGCTGCGGCGGCAGGAATTTTTCGGACTCATTAAGGTAGAAGCCGAATACGAGACCCACTTGTCGCTGGTTACTCAGGCAGACCGCCGCCTGTGCGGCTCGGCGTGCCGCACCCAAGGCCGGCAGTAGGATGCCGACCAGCAATGCGATGATCGAGATAACCACTAGCAGTTCGATAAGTGTGAAGGCGTGTTGTTTGCGTGTCGGCTTCATGAGCGTCTCGAAACGTGATTGAACCTGGGAATAACGGCCCAACAGGCGGCCCGGCACCGAAAGACATCCGTTCACGGGCCGCCAGCGGCCATTTTGCCAAGCGCTATGTACAATGTCAAGTACATTTTGAATAAACGCGTTAATTAGTCAATAATCGCGATTATTGGGTGGCATTTGTATGCATTATCCCCTATCATGCGCATATTAGATAAAGCCGCTATTTCAGTTTGGCGGGTATCGGCGGGATCATCCCGCCCCGTCCCACGGAGCCAAGACGCATGAGCCTGCTCGCCCCGATGAACCACAGCAAGTTCACCCCCAAGTACGTCGAGTTGGCGCGCGACTTGATCCGTGACATCGCCGGTCGCGGCCTGCGTAAGGGCGACCTACTTACTACTGAGAACGACCTGATCAAGCGATACAACCTCAGCCGAGGCACCGCCCGACAGGCCCTGGAACTGCTTGAAGACGAGGGCTTTGTCACCCGGCAGCGAGCCCGCGGCACGTTCGTCGAACGAGAGATCGACTCGACGATGCAGTTCGGCCTCCTGCGCGGCACGGTGCTGCTGGTCTGCTCCAACGAACAGAACGAGCACCGCAACGAAGACAACGCCTTCTCGACGCTGCTGTGCGCGATGGAGCAGGTGTTTGCACGTGAGGGCTTTGCCATCCAGCTTGCAAGCCTTGGGCGGGACGCCTCCAAAGACCGTTCGCGGCTGATGTCGTTCAACCGTAACTCGAACATCAATGGCGTGCTTACGATCGGTCCTTGCCTGGAGCCTTATCGCTCAATTTTCTCGGATATTCCAGTCGTAACCTCGTGTACCTTCTCCCCTATGAGCCCGCCATGGGTCGGTGAGGATGTGGGCGTGGTCTGCCGTGAATCTGTTGCACACCTGCTGGATAAGGGCCATACCGAGATCGCCATGGTCTGTGGCCCATGGATTGACGGTGAGGGCTTTGCCGCATTCGCCAAGGGGTACCAGGAGGCGTTCGCCGCCGCGGGCAAGACGTGGGACCGGTCGCTGCTATTCCACGCGTATGCCGGCGAATCGCTTGACGATCTGGCGATGAACGTGCTGGCGGGCCGGCTCAAGCCGACCGCGGTGTTCTGCGAGAATTGGAAGGTTTGCCGATCGATAATCAAGGCCGCCGAGGAATTGCAGATACGGGTCCCCGCCGACCTGTCACTGGTGGGCTACGGCAAGAACGTGCTGGATATCCACGATCCGGTCCCGGTCACGGCGTATGTGTCAGAGTCCGCCAAGATCGGCGAGTCTGCGGCACAACTGCTGGTTGATATCATTAGCGGACGGGCGGGCACCCAGGCGTACGTCGCACCGGCGGGCCGTCTGTTGGAACGCGGCTCGGTCACCGAGCTGGCCACTCACAAGCACTGATCCCTCGCCGCCCGGCACCCTCATGGGCGCGGCCACATTGACCATATTAGTGAATATTATGGACAATTGCCACGTACTTATCCCAGTTTAACGGTCCAGCGGCCCCGATACGGGGCCAATCGCGCCGGGCACGTGACCCACTGTGTTGCATGTATCTATTTAATATAAATTGATTTATGGCACATCAAAGGGACGAACTCTTCGTTTGCCATAAAGCCGAACAAAAAAAGCCGGCGAACCGCCATCTTTATTATTGACGCTGTACAAATGTGTGGTATCTTGGGTTGGCTTAATCGAACATTGCGGATCGCCCCGAACGGGCCGATGACGCGCGGCGGGGATTATCACCGATCACGTCTTGAAAGGGAGAGTATTCACATGACGTTACGAATAGCTATGACAGGTGTGTGTGTTCTGACTTTCTGCTCCACCGGGCAGGCGGCGCAGGTTTGGCAGTCCACATTCGACAACAGCGCTGATGGTGTTGTTGATGTGGTTGACGGCAACTTAACTAAAACCATGATCGGTCCGGTGACGGGCGGCCGCTTGCAGATCACGACCGAGGACAAGGCAGGAGCATTTAACGATAACGACCGCGCGGGCAGGTCGTTGGGCGCCGTGCTTGACGGCAACGATTCTTACAGCGCTCTCTACGAATTCAATTTTTCCGCCCTGAACGAAGACCAGGACCCACAGATGTGGGAGTTCGTCGGTTTCATCGGTACGAACGAAAACGTTACGCGTCATACCAGCGGCGTCATGATGCGGCATTGGAAGGTTGGGGGGAACTACTACGCATCGATGGACATGGTCTATGGTGAAGCCGGTACGGGGGCGCACCTGTTTGATGCGACCGGACTCAACGGTTATGGCCCGTTCGGCCCCACAGCGATTTTCCTCGGCCCCGACCCGTTCTCGAATGACCTGCAACTGGCGCTCGGGTACGACGGTACGACCCACGTGCTGACCGCCGAGCTCAAGGACGCCTCGGGTAACCTGATCTCCGGTAATTTTGTCGACCTGGATTCCTCGCTGGTTCCCACCCCTCCCAACACGGTACAAAACATGTATGACGCCCTGGCCCTGACGCACGTGGGTTGGGCCGACTACGTTGCGACGGGTAACGGCAGGCAGGCTGTCTGGCAGGTCGATTCGTTGACGTATTTCGACGACGCCACTGGGGCCTTCGGCTCGACAAATAATATTGAAGGCGATTTGAACAATGACGGGTTTGTCGGGATCGCAGACCTGAATATCGTGCTGGGCAACTGGAATCAGAACGTGTTCCCGCCCGGCGATGGCGCACAGGGCGACCCTTCCGGCGACGGGTTTGTGGGGATCGAAGACCTGAACACGGTTTTGGGCAACTGGAACGCCGGTACGCCGCCGACCGCGGGCACCGTCCCCGAGCCCGTGTCCCTGACGCTCATGGGTCTCGGTGCGTGTGCTGTGTTGTACAGACGCTAAGACTTGTCTAGTCGTTGTTTTTTTGATCGCGTATTTTCGAAACGGGTAACGTTTGCTTTCAGATAAGAATGTCATGTCTTAACGAGAGGAGAAAGCCATGCTTAGGATTATCGCAGGTTGTGGTTGTGTACTGATGCTGTCTGTCACGGCTCAAGGCGCACTGGTGTGGGACGCGCAATTCAACGCGGGTGCGGACGGTGTGGTCGACCTGTTCGACGGCAACGCGGGGAACGTGATGATCGGTCCGGCCGGGGGTGGCACGATTGAGATCACCACGCAGGACACGCCGGGGAATTTCAACGGCGACTCCGCCGGCCGGCTGCTTGGCGGCACGGTAACCGGGAACGATTCGTTCAGCGGGCTGTACAACTTTCGCTGGACGGGTCTGAACCAGGACCAGTCGCCGCAGACGTGGGAACTCGCCGGCTTCAAGGGTGACAACATCAACCAGACGCGGCAATTCCTTGGCGCTTTGTTCCAGCACTGGAAGGTCGGCGGGACCAACCACTTTGTCAATGTCGGCGTCGCGTTCGGCAATAACGGTAGCGCCGCGGACCACCAGGACCTGCTCATGGACGTGCCCCTCGGCACGGCGGTCTTCATCGGGGACGAGGCGGCCGCTACATCCGAACAGTGGCAACTCGCCATCGGTTACGACGGCAACACCACGGTCCTGGAAGTGTGTCTGTACCGGGCAGACGGCACGCTGCTTGCGTCCAACAGCATGAACCTAAGCACCGACCTGAACCTGCTGGGCAACGACCTGAATACGGTGCTGTCGGCGCTTCAACTCAACGCGCTGGGCTGGCAGGACTACGCGGCGACGGGTGGCGGGCGCACCACGACGTGGGAGGTCGACCGTCTGCGTTACTACGACACGGCCGACGGCGCGAAAAACGCTGTGCCCGAACCGGCGACGTCGATGCTGTTGGCGTGCGCCGCGATGTGCCTTGCCGCTCGCAAAAAATAATGCCTGACCCTGTCGGGCACACGACGCCTCCGCCTGACGCCATGGGCACGCACGGCCGCGATCGGTCGTGCCCCATGGCCATACGGGTCGGATAAACCGGGGCGGCAAAGCCTAACCATCGCTTGCAAGTTAAAGATTCAGGGGCACACGAATGGGTTTACCCGGCAGGTCGGTCTACTTACTCATCCTCACCTATGTTTTTGTCTCATGTGCGACGCTCGGCGAAGTGTCGATCATTGTCTCGGACTCACAAGCGTACAGGACCAACGCGTACCCGTCTGTAGGGCTTCTTGACGACGGGCGTCTACTGTGCGTCTACTCGGTGCGTGGCACAGGCACGTCAAACAAGATGTGTGTAGCCGGGAGTTATTCTTCGGACCACGGCAGGACATGGTCCAAGCCGATGATTCTGATCGACACACCCGACTACCACGATTACGACCCTGGATTGGTGGTCATCGGGCCGCGCGTAATGGTGACCTCGACGGCCACGCCGGTTAAAACTTCTTCTCAGATCACCACGTCGCGCACGGTGGCGGTCGTCAGCCCGGACAGCGGCGGCTCCTGGTCTGAACCGCACGACATCCCGATGGGCCGGCGGTACACGTCCGGAAAGGTCAATAACGGCCTGGTGCTGCGCGACGGCTCTGCAATCTTTGGCTACACGTGGGAAGACAACCTGGAAAAACACGCCGCGCTGCCGAGTGAAGGCGATATGGAAGAGGTCAGTGCCGTGATGATCAGTTTCGACGATGGCCGGACATGGACCTCCGGCGAAGGGGTTGGGCTCGAGAAGCGAAAGCTGGCCGGCAGGCCCCACGCCATCAACGGCCTGTGCGAACCGGCGTTAGCCGAGTGCTCTGATGGTTCTTTATACATGCTCTGCCGGACCGGGCTGGATCGGCTGTATGAGCTGCGTAGCCACGACGGTGGGCGTACATGGTCGGACCCTATACCTTCACCCTTAATCGGGCACAACGCGCCGGCCGCACTTTGTGCCGTCGACACAGACAAAGGCGATGGCTTCATGGTCGTGTGGAACCGGTCTCCGGAAAACCGTTGGCCGCTTTGCGTGTCGTTATCCTTCGATGACGGCCGAACGTGGTCTGCGCCTGTCACGTTCGCTGATAAACCCGGTTTGCAATCTTCATACCCTGGTTGCATCCAGGCGGCGGACGGCTGGCTTGTTGTCGTCTATCAACAGCAGCTTGCCGATGGTGGGCGAGATATCCTGGCGGTCAGGCTACACCCCGCCACATTGCTTGCGGCAGAAGATTGATCTTTGACTCGGAGCAGAGTGACTAACGCACGCGGCTTGACGGTCGGCCGAAGTCTTGGCCACGCCATTTTGCAAATCAACTTTTGAGGTTACCTATGAAAACGTGGGGTGAGTATATTTCAACTGATTTGATTGCACTCACAACAGCAGTCTTACTTATCTGCCTGTCCGTCTGCACCGGTTTGTACGCTGAACCGCCCAGGACCCTGGCACGTTTCGATCACATGCCCAAGCCGGTGCTTTTCCCCGACGGCACACTGGCGGCTTATTTTGTCGAGCACAGCGGCCCGGGCCTGCCCGAGACGCCCGCCAGTCAGACCGTTTATGTGCGATACTCAGACGACAACGGCGAGTCCTGGTCCGAAATACAAGACCTGTTCACACTGCCCAACGAGCAAGGGTACTTCGGCTACGGCATACCGATGGTCGATAGGGATGGCGATGCGCACATGTTCCTGCTTTGCGATGCGAACACCGGCACCGTTCGGCTTAGGACCGACGACGGGCCGGGGCCACGCGTCGAGCCTCTGGCGCGGCAGAGTTTGGACCTCTGGCATATGCGCACCAACGGCGACCGCTCGGTCTGGTCTAAACCACGGATGATCTGGCGGGGAAGGGCGGGCGACCTGCAATCCGTTACACAACTAAGCAACGGACGTATCGTGTTGCCGCTGTGCTATTACGTGGACCGCAACTGGGGCAACCGCGGCGAAGGCTTCAACGCATTTACGTACACCGGTCAGTTCGATACGACGGTGCTTTACACCGATGACGGCGGCGCGACGTGGAGGCGTTCGGATTCGGTGATAAGGACGCCGACCGCCAACCTTGCAGACTACGGCGCGGTGGAGCCGGTGGTGATAGAACTGAACGACGGCAGGGTGTGGATGCTGCTGAGGACCCAGCTCGGCCGGTTCTATGAATCTTTCTCCCAGAACGGCGCCGATTGGTCGCCCGCAACGCCCAGCGACATACTGTCATCGGATTCACCCGCCTGCCTGACACGGATGCCGGACGGCAGGATCGTCATGATGTGGAATAACTGTCTGCGTTATCCCTACGCCCAAGGGGCGCGAAACGTGCTGCACGCCGCGGTACTCGACGAGGCCCGGGGCATCTGGCAAGGCTACAGGGAA
The DNA here is from genome assembly GCA_037576205.1 of Pyrocystis lunula. NCBI lineage: Eukaryota > Dinophyceae > Gonyaulacales > Pyrocystaceae > Pyrocystis > Pyrocystis lunula. The sequence goes on along the minus strand of JAPIWU010011176.1, from coordinate 48,104 downwards.
ATCCTGCGCGACCCATATCGCAACAGCCCTCCGCCACCCGGAGGGGACCATGGCGTGTCCTACCCCTTCGCAGCACACACACAGGACGGCAAGGCGATTATCTACTCAATCTGGGTCCAGACCGGTGAAGGCAGGACGATCGAACGGTTTGATCTCAACTGGCTCACCGCGCTGACCCGGTCTGACAGCTTCGCCGACGGGTTGGACGGCTGGTCTACGTTCGGCACACGCGGCGTCCGTGTCGACAATGCCGAGGGATCTGAGGACGGTCATGCGTTGAAGATCGGCAAGTCCGAAAAAGACTGGCCGGCGGCAGCGGTCTGGAACTTCCCCGCGGGGGCCGTCGGTGCCTTGACCATGCGCGTTTATCTCGAACCGGGTGCTCGCGGTCTTGATATTCAATTGACAGACCATTTCTCGGTTCCGTTCGATCGGCAGGACCGCTTTTTCAGTGTCTGGCGCTTGCCGATCAACGCCGCACACGACCCAGGAATCCCGGAGGGGATATGGTGTGAAGTACAGGTGGATTGGGACTGCGTGAGCGGCCGGGCAAACGTCCTGGTGGACGGACGCGAAGTGGCGGTGCTTGACCACGCGCGTGCGGCCGAGGCCGTTTCCTACCTGCGTATCACCAGTTCCGCAGTCGAACCGGTTCCGGCCGCGTTGATAATCGACAGTGTTCACGTGGAGGTCGAACCCCGATGAACAGAATGAACATTCGTAAAACGGGTTCGGCCTGGGAATGGATCTTCATGAGCGTAGTTATCAGTACATTGGCGGGTTGTGCCTCAACTTCGCGCCAGGCACACGTGCCGTCCATTCAATGGTCCTGGGGCCCACACCTCACCGAGGCACGGTCGGCATACGCGACAACAACAGTGAACGGAAGCATCGTGACCGTCGGTGGCACGTGGTGGGATCACGACGCTCCGGACGGTCCTGCCAAACGCTGGTACAAAGACGCTAGTGTGTTAAACCCAAAGAACGGCTCGTGGGATATGTTGCCGGATTTCCCGCACCCCGTGGGTTATGCGCTGGCGGCATCGGTGAATCACCGGCTGTATATCATCGGCGGATCGCGGGGCAGTGAACCGCGTGACACGCTGGCTACCGTTTATTACATCGACCTTAACGACGACGACCTTGCCTGGCGGCGCGGTCCGGACCTACCCTGGCCTGTTTCCAGACTTCGCGGCGGGTCGATCGGTTCAACGATCTACGCCGTCAGCACACTAAATACCGACACGGCCTCCCCATGCGTATTGACGCTCGATACCGCATCGCCCGATGCTAAGTGGCGCCGATCCGCGGAACTTCCGCACGAAAGACCCGCCTACCTGTCCGGTACGACCTGCGGCGAAGCGCTATATCTGTTCGGTGGCGGCGTTAACCATCCTGAGGGCATCAAGCTGCACCACCAGGCTTATCGGTTCAGTATCGAATCAAATCAGTGGCACGAGATCGCCTCGCTGCCGTTACCGATGCGCGACATCTGCACCACAAAGATCGACTCCCGGTACATCCTCTTGATCGGCGGAGTGGAACAGGCGACCACGTACAGACTGGAGAATAACACGCTCGGCCAAGACATCCTGTCAAACCGCGTTTTCATTTACGACACAAAGCGTAATACCTACCACCCGCTGAATCCGATCCCTCTGGCCGTCGCGGATGCCGGAGTGGCATCCACCAGCAACAATGTATTCGTTATCGCTGGCGAGGACTCAGTTTATCGTACCCGCACAAATCTCGTTCAACTCGGGACAATTAAGCAATCACCGTTACCATTCCCTTTAAATCACCCCTGAGTAATACACTTTAGGTTCATCAAACAAGTGGTGAGGTACATCCTTACTACGGTACTGATTAGGATCAGAGCCCATCATCAAACTGACCGTATAGTCAACCAAATACCTAATCCTAAATAGGGATAATCGGCGATAATGAATTTGACACAAACCTAATATCCGCGAAGGTCAGATGAAGGAAGTTAACACGATACACACATGCATCATATGGATTTAGCGAGACGGTCGTACCATTTCTGAGCGTCGTCTGTTGGGCGTCTTCTGTATTTACCACATCTCGTATATAGCGAATTTGTAGCGGTCTGGGATATTTGTGCAATTACACATCACCTCTCGTACGTCTTGTAAATATACTATGAAACGTGGTATTATTCGATTATAAGCCGGGTAAAAACTGTGCGGCTAGTTGACGGAAGAGAATCCCTCCCTCTCCGCTTCACGTCATGTAGTTGCCCGTCGAGCCGTACACAGGCCGGCGGCGGCGGTGAGGAATAACGCGATGCTTGCCGGTTCGGGGATGTTCGTGCTTGTGGCGGGCGGTGTGCCGGCGTTCCAGTTGCCCAGGACGGTGTTGAGATCGGCGATGCCGACGAAGTTGTCGCCGGAAGGGTCGGCTGCCGGGTCGGCGGGTGGGACGGTCTGGTTCCAGTTGCCTAGCACGAGGTTGAGGTCGGCGATGCCGACGAAGCCGTCGCCGTCGAGGTCGCCTTCGATGGCGGGCGGGATGGGCAGCGTGACGCTGTCCCAGGAGCCGCCGATGCGCAGGTCATCGATCATGCTTGAGCCGACGGACGTAAAGTTATCGACGTATTGGTATAGGCGGGCGGTGGTGAGTTGTGTGTATGCGATGTTGCCGGTGACGGAGCCTGCGGCGGGGTCGGTCTCGGCGGCGGGGTCGATCCAGACACTCCAGCGTTCCTGCTGCCCCTGATCGTTGAAGGTAAGTCGGCCGACGAGGCGGTAGGTCTGGCCTTGAGTCCAACTGCCGATGATGGTGTTTGATGCGCTGAACACGCCGTTGAGTGAGATGGCGAAGGCGTCGGTGTAGAGCCCGGTGAAGCCCTCGTAGAAACGGAAGGTGGTGATCATGGGCGCGTTGGTGCCGACGTTGAGGTCGGAGTCTGCGAGGCCTACGACAACGCCGGTGCTGCCGTTGGTGAAGAGGTTGGGGTCGTAGGTGGCGCCCATGTCGCCGGGGGTGATGAGCATGGACATGTAGACGGACGCGCCGGCTTGCGGCGTGGTGAGTGAGCGTTGGACGTCGGACTGCTCGAAGCCGAAGGGGATGACCGGGTTGACGGGGTTGATGGCGAGGGCTTGCGACTGGACCTGCCAGGGGTCGGTGCCGACGGGCGGAGCGCTCACCTGACCTGCGGCCCACGGGCCCGTCCACTGTGCGGATGTCCCTTTACCTTCAAGTGCGCCGTCCGCGTATGAGAAGGTTTCGTTGACGGCGAGGGAAGCCTGTGCGGGGATCAGGACGGACAACGCCAGCGCGGCGGCCGCGACGGTTTGCTTGAAGCCGGATGATGGGTGCTTGTCGTAGTTCGTCATTGCGCGGTCCGTTATAAAAAAGATCGGGCGTGTGTTGTGGCGACGCCCGTAGAGTTTAGCGCGGGTCCCAGTAGCGTTCTTCGTAAGCCGGGTCGAGCATGTCATCGTTGGTGGCTTCGGCGTGTCCGTCGCAGAAGACGGCGTTGGCGTGGTTGGCGTGGCGTTGGTCGGGTCGTCCGAAGCCGGGCACGGTCAGGGGGAGTGGGTCGTTGGGTCGCAGGACGTAGGCCCAGAGTTCGGCGACGGGTTCGGGGACCTGCTCGGCCAAGGCGTGGTCGATGAAGCTGATGATCTCGGTGGGCCTGCGGATCTCGGCGGCGGTGAGTCCGACGAGTCCCGAGGGGCCATTGGGGTATTGGTGTGGGTAGGCGAAGCCTTCCTTCGGGGCGAGCAGGTACTGCCAGTTGTAGCCGTAGCTTGAGGTGTCGCGATCCTCGACGAAGGTTTCGTGGCTGAGGCAGACCCAGATGCCTTCGCCCCAAGGCTGGTCGGAGTAGGATTCGAGGTAGCCGCTGAGGTCGCCGCCGCCGGGCTTGGAGCCGGAGTCGGGCAGGTCGTCCTTGTTGGAGGCTGCAAAATTTGCAGTTACCACGCCCAGTTGCCTGAGATTGCTTTTGCACCGGCTGTCCTGAGCGGTGCGTCTTGCGGCGCCGAGCGCGGGCAGGAGGATGCCGACGAGGATCGCGATGATCGAGATTACGACGAGTAATTCGATCAAAGTAAAAGCGCGGGGGCCGGTGCGCCCCGTGATAAGAACTGTTTGTGATTTCATAGACTCCCTCAGCCAGAATTTTACCTCAAATATGCGTCGGGAAATAGTATTTTATGTGTTGGAAGGGGATTCTTGGGCCGGATGATCGTTACAAAACAATCAGTGAGTTGCCTAAATGTAAGGCAGCTGCGCCTATATATTGGGCGGGTTGGCCACCGGCGATAACCGGGGGACTGGGGTTATTGGAACGGTAGGGAACCAGGACCAGCCATGCGTTGAGATCGACATAACCGGCACAGCCGGAAATAACCGTTTTCTTACGGTGCTTAACCCAGTACAATACGGGTGTTAGGTCGGTCATCTGGGGTGGGGGGACCGATTAATTCTGGGCGGAGTAGAGGTGCGGATCGCACCCCAAACGGGGGCAGGTGTTGAGCCTGGCCGCGCTATTGCATGTCCGGGGGGAACTGATTGATGCCCGGGGCTGTGAGGTGCTCGATCGAGACGACGGACAAGACAACGCAACTGGACACGGCCGACTCGGCGCCGCCTGTGTCTGTTTCCCCGATCCCGGTCCGCGCGGGCTTACGGCCGCACGTGCGCGGCAAGTTCATCTACGTGGGGGATGAGAAGTACTGGGTGCGTGGCGTGACCTACGGGCCGTTTGCGCCGCAGCCGGACGGCTGTGAGTACGGCACGCGCGAGCGGGTGGAGGCGGACTTCGCGCAGATCGCGCGCAACGGGATGAACACGGTGCGGGTGTACACCGCCCCGCCGCGATGGCTGCTTGACGTGGCGCAGGCGAACAACCTGCGTGTGATGATCGGCGTGCCTTGGGAGCAGCACATCACGTTCCTGGATGAACGCAGGCGTGTGCGCAGTATTATCAACAAGACGCGTGAGATTGTCAGAGAATTTAGCGGTCACCCGGCGGTGCTGTGTTACGCGATCGGCAACGAGATCCCCGCGCCGGTCTGCCGGTGGTACGGGCGTAAGCGTGTCGAGCGGTTCCTCAAGCGGATGTACCTGGCGGCGAAGGCTGAGGACCGCATGGGGCTGGTGACGTATGTCAACTACCCGACGACGGAGTATCTGGACCTGAACTTCCTGGACTTCCAGTGCTTTAATGTCTACCTGGAGACGCCGGACAAGTTACAGGCGTACCTGTCGCGGCTGCAGAACATCGCGGGGGACCGGCCGCTGGTGATGGCTGAGCTTGGCCTGGACAGTCAGCGGAACGGCGCGGACAAGCAGGCGCAGGTGCTTGAGTGGCAGGTGCGTGACACGTTCGCCTGCGGCTGCGCGGGGATGTTTGTCTTTGCGTGGACGGACGAATGGCACCGCGGGGGTTTTGATATCGAGGACTGGGATTTCGGGCTGACCAAACGCAACCGGGAACCGAAGCCGGCGCTGGAGGCTGTGAACCGGGCGTATGACCAGACGCCCTTCCCGATGGATCGGGCCTGGCCGAAGGTCAGCGTGATCGTCTGCACGTACAACGGGTCGCGGACGATCGTCGAGACACTAGAGGCGCTCAAGGCGATGGCCTACCCGAACTACGAGATCGTCGTGGTGAACGACGGATCGACGGACTCGATGCGTGAGCTGCTTGAGCCCTATGAAAATGACGAGCTGTTCAAGATCATTCACAAAGAGAACGGCGGGCTGAGCACGGCGCGGAACGAGGGGATGTGGTCGGCGTCGGGCGAGGTTGTGGCGTACATCGACGACGACGCGTACCCGGGGCCGTACTGGCTTTTCTATATCGCGCACCACCTGATGACGACGGACCACGTGGCGGTGGGCGGACCGAACATCCCGCCTTGGGGCGACGGGATGATCGGCGAGGCGGTGGCGCATTCACCGGGCGGGCCGAACCACGTGCTTTACTCGGACCGTGTCGCGGAGCACATCCCCGGGTGCAACATGGCGTTTCGCCGGGATGCGCTACTGGATGTGGGTGGGTTTGACGAGCGGTTCCGGATCGCGGGCGACGACGTGGACCTTTGCTGGCGCTTGCAGCGCAACGGGGGCGTGATCGGTTTCCACGCCGGCGCGACGGTGTTCCATCATCGGCGGTTGCAGCTTAAGGGCTATCTCAAACAGCAGCAGAACTACGGGCGTGCCGAGGCGATGCTGGAGCAGAAGTGGCCGGGCAAGTACAACAAACTCGGGCACATCGTCTGGCACGGGCGTATCTACGGCACGGGCTTCACGCTGCCGTTGTTCCTCAAGCCGCAGCGTGTTTACCACGGCGTCTGGGGGACGGCGGCTTACCAGAACACGCTGCTGCGCACGCCGAGCTTTGTGCAGTGTCTGCCGTTGATGCCGGAGTGGTATCTGTTTGTCGGGGCGCTGCTGCTTGTGAGCCTGCCGGGGATATTCTGGGAGCCGCTGTTGTTCCTGGCGCCGTTGTTGGCGGTGGCGATAGGCGCGCCGGTGGTGCAGGCGTTGTATACGGCGTGGCGTGCGGAGCTGCGAGAGGCACACGGATTTATGCCACGGCTCAAGTGCCGGCTGTTGATCGCGGCGCTGCATATCCTTCAGCCGATCGTCCGGCTCAAGGGGCGTATCGCGGGCGGGTTGCTGATCTGGCAGCGGACGCGATGGCGCTGGTGGGACTGGCCGTTTGTGGTCAGGCGGACGATCTGGAGCGAAAACTGGCAGGCGCCGGAAGACAAGCTGCGTGACCTTGAGCTTGCGATGCGTTCGATGGGCGCATCATGCTACCGGGGGATGCCGACGGACCGGTGGGACATCGAGGTGCGCGGCGGGTTCTTCGGGCATTACCGGTTGCGGATGCTCGTCGAGGAGCACGGCGGGGGCAAGCAGTTGACGCGTATCCACGCGCGGCCCTCGATGGGCGCGTTGATGCCGTTGTTGTTGACGGTGTTGTTTGCGAGTGTGTTTTGGGCCTTGTGGACGGGGCATTTCGGTCTGGTCTTGCTATTTTTGATGATCGAACTCATGCTTACCGGGTTGATTCTAGGGGAGTGCGGTGTCGCGGTGGCTTATTTCAAGAAGGCTATCGAGCACGCATTCGGGAAAAAGCATTGAATGGTTAGACCTCACGCCAGCGCCTGGGCTATCTACAAAAGGCTGATGATCGAGGCCAGGCCGCAGTGGCCGATGATCGGCGCGCTGTTTGTGCTGTACCTGTCGGCGATCCCGTTGAAGCTGTTGACGCCGCTTCCGATCAAGATCGGTGTGGACAGCGTGATCGAGGAAAAGCCGCTGCCCGGGCCGATCGAGGGCTGGCTGCCGGGCTCGTGGATCGGTGAGCCGGTTTCGCTTCTGATTTTTGCGTCGGTGTTGATGCTGACTATCACGCTGCTTCAGTACGTGCACGCGATGGGTATCTGGCTGCTGCACACGTGGGTCGGGCAGAAGCTACTGGTCGCCTTTCGGGCGAAGTTGTTTCGCCACCTGCAGCGGCTCAGCCTGCGCTACCACGCGGACAAGGGTAGCGGCGACTCGGTGTACCGCGTGTTGCAGGACGCGCCGTCGATCCAGTGGATCGCGATCGACGGGGTGATACCTTTCGTGAAGGAGTTGCTGCAGATCCTGTCGATGTTCGTGGTGATCGCGATGCTGGACTACACGATCGCGCTGGTGGCGCTGGCGGTGACGCCGATCCTTTTCGTGCTGGCGCGCCGCAGCAGCGGTCGGCTGCGGGATGAGTGGAACCAGGCGAAGAAGATCGAGACGCAGGCGATCAACGTCGTGCAGGAAACGGTGGGTGCGCTACAGGTCGTCAAGGCGTTTGGCCGGGAGGATGCGCAGCAGGAGCGGTTCGTTGATGCTTCGGTGCGCGGGATCTACAAGCAGATGCGTGTGGCCTGGCTGAAAGGTTCTTTTGATGTGATGGTCGGGGCGACGATCGGGATCGGCTCGGCGGCGACACTGTACCTGGGTGTAAGGCACGTGCTGGACGGGTCGCTTTCGACGGGCAATCTGATCGCGATTATCACGTACCTGGCGATGCTGTTTGGACCGATGGAGATTATCAGCAAGAAGGTCGCGGACCTGCAGGCGGGGATCTCCGGGGCGCAGCGTGCGTTTGAGGTGCTGGATCAGTCGCCGGACGTGGTGGAGAAGCCGGACGCGATGTCGATGCCGCGGGTCAAGGGGCGGATCGAGCTTAGCCGGGTGCGTTTTGAGTATAAGCCGGGCGTGCCGGTGCTTGACGGTGTGGACCTGGTGATCAAGCCGGGCGAGCGTGTGGGGATCGTCGGGCGGACGGGCGCGGGCAAGAGCACGTTCGTTGGGCTTCTGATGCGTTTTTACGACGTTGCCGAGGGCCGTGTGCTGATCGACAGCAAGGACGTGCAAGACGTGCGTGTGGCTGACTTGCGGAGCCAGTTCGCGATCGTTTTACAGGAGCCGGTGCTGTTTTCGACGAGCGTGTATGAGAACATCGCCTACGCGAAGCCCGACGCTGATCGTGGCCAGGTGATCGCCGCGGCGGAGGCGGCGCACGCGCATGAGTTCATCAGCAATATGCCGCAGGGGTACGACACGGAGGTGGGTGAGCGTGGGTTGTTCCTGTCGGGCGGAGAGCGCCAGCGGATCGCGTTGGCGCGTGCGTTTCTCAAGGATGCGCCGATCCTGATCCTGGATGAGCCGACCAGCGCGGTGGACAACGCGACGGAATCGTTGATCATGGATGCTTTGGACCGGCTGATGGAGGGCCGAACGACGCTGATGATCGCCCACCGTACCCAGACGCTGACGCGTTGCACACGCATCCTGAAGGTCGAGGACGGCGTGATCCGTGACACGCGGCTAGAGGACGCTGCCGTGGTCGTCACGGAAACGGGCGGGGGTGATCCCGATGGGTGATTCCCGGTTGCGGATTATCGTGACGGGTTTGATCGCGCAGTACCCGCTGGGCGGGGTGGCGTGGGACTACCTGCAGTATGTCGTCGGTCTGGCGCGTTTGGGGCATGACGTTTATTACATCGAGGACACGGGGCAATGGCCCTACAACCCTCACGAAGTCGGCACGGGCAAGACGTGCGATTTCAACGTCCAACACCTGCGTGAAACGCTTGGACGGTACGGACTAGAAGAAAGGTTTGTCTATAAATTCCCCTGGGGGCCGACGTGGCACGGCTTGCCGGACGGCAGACGCACGGAGGTGATCCAGACGGCGGACCTGGTGGTGAACGTGTCGGGTGTTTTGTATAGGCCGGACGAGTACCGGTCGGCCAAGCGGATGGCCTACATCGACTCCGACCCGATGTTCACGCAACTGAAGATCGCCAAGGGGCAACAGGACCTTAAGAAAGCGGTCGATCTGCACGACGTACATTTTACGTTCGGTGAGTATATGTCTGACCGTGTGCCGGATACCGGGCACAACTGGCGGCCGACGCGTCAGCCGGTGTTGCTCGATCAGTGGCGGCCGACCGAGCCGACGCGCGACGCTTACACGACGGTAATGAACTGGACGAGCTACAAAGACATCGAATACAACGGCGCGTCCTACGGGCAGAAGGACCGGCAGATGGTGGAGATGCTGGACCTGCCGGGGATGGTCGCGCCGACCCCGCTGGAGTTGGCGATCGCGTCGGGCAAGACGCGTCGTACGCCGGTGGATCGGTTGAACCGTAAGGGCTGGCGTATCGTGGACCCGGACCGGGTCTGCGGCGACATCGATCTGTACCGGCATTACATCCAGACGTCGCGTGGCGAGTGGAGCGTCGCCAAGCACGGGTATGTCGCGGGCGGGACGGGCTGGTTCAGTTGCCGGTCGGCGTGCTACCTGGCGGCGGGCCGGCCTGTGGTGGTGCAGGACACGGGGTTTTCAAAGGTTCTGCCGGTCGGCGAAGGGGTGCTTGTGTTTAACACTGTCAAAGAGGCGGCGGACGCGCTGCGTGCGGTCGAGGCGGATTACGAAATGCACTGCAAGGCGGCGCGGGCGTTTGCCGAAACACATTTTGATGCCGGGCGTGTGCTTTCGTCGCTGGTCGAGCGTGCGATGGCGAGCGACACGGTGTCTTCTGAACGAACGGACGGGGGCGCGTGATGAAGGTGCTGCTTGCCGGGTGGTTCAGTTTTGAGCAGATGGGGGCCACGGCGGGCGACCTGTTGTGCAAGGACCTCGTACACGACTGGCTGCGCGACGCGGGTGTGACGCATGACGTCGCGGCAGCTCATCCGTTTACCGGCGGCGTTGATTGGCGGACGCTCGACCCGAAACAATACACGCACCTGATCTTCGTCTGTGGGCCTTTCGGGAATGGCCCGCCGGTGGACGAGATGCTCGCGGCGTTTGGGCACTGCCGGATGATCGGATTGAACCTGTCGATGCTTCAGGACCTTAGCGAGTGGGACCCGTTTGAGTTGTTGATCGAGCGAGACAGTTCGCGTGCGGCACGGCCGGACATGGTGTTCCTGACCGCGCAGCCGAAGGTGCCGGTGATCGGCGTGGTGCTGGTGCATCCGCAGGGGGAGTACGGCAAGGGGCGGGCGATGCATCACGAAGCCAACGAAGTGATCGGGCGTGTGCTTGCGCAGCGCGAGGCATCGCTCGTGCGGATCGATACGCGTCTGGATGAGAACAGCACGGGTCTGCGTACGTCGGCGGAGGTGGAGTCGCTGATCGCGCGGATGGATGCGGTGATCACGACACGGCTGCACGGGACGGTTCTGTCGATCAAGAACGGTGTGCCGGTGGTCGCGGTGGACCCGATACGGGGCGGCGCGAAGATCATCCGTCAGGGCAAGACGATCGGCTGGCCTTACGTGACGTCCGCGGACGCTATGGATGAGACGCGACTGCTTGAATGGCTGGATCACTGCCTGACGCCGGGGGCGCGTGAGGAGGCGCGGGCGTGCGCGGCGCGGGCGTCTGAGCAGCTTAAAGACGTGCACGGCCTGGTAATGGGTTCTCTTGAACTGCCCGAGTATTGATCGGACACGGTGGTTATGGCGCGGATCGTGGTTGGTGTCTATATGTTTCGGTACCCGCTGGGCGGGATGCTGTCGTGGGCGCTACAGTATCTGCGCGGGCTGGCGGCGCATGGGCACGAGGTGTACGCGGTGGAGAAGGCGCATTACGCGCAGGCGTGTTATGACCCGACCCACAAGGTAATGACGGATAATCCGGCCGCTGGACTGCGGATCGTGGGTGAGTTGCTGGAAGCCAACGGCTTGCGAGACCGTTGGTGCATGGCTGATTTCAACGGGCGTTATCACGGGCTTAGCAAGGTCGGGTTGGATGAGCTATTCAAGACCGCGGACCTGTTTATTGATTGCGGTTCGCACGGGTCCTGGCTGGAGGAGGCGGAGGGTTTGCCCTGCCGGGCGCTGATCGACGGCGAGCCTTCGTATACGCAGATACGGTGGGACGCGATGGCTAAGTCCGGGCAGGATCACCCAACGTACGATCACTACTTCACGAACGGGTTGTTGTACGGCAACGAGGGCTGCGAGGGGCCAACGATCGGGTTACGTTGGCGGCCTATCCCGAACCCGGTCGATACAACGTTTTATGAGCATTTGCCATTACCAGCAAAGCGGAAACTGACAACTGTGATGAACTGGAGTGCGCACCAACCCGTGATGTACCAGGGCCAGAGTTATGGCCAAAAGGACGCGTCGTTTGAGTTGTTCATGGCGTTACCCGGTCGGACGGATGTCCAGATGGAGGTCGCGGTCGCGGGTAAACCGCCCAAGGATCGGCTGGAAGCCAACGGCTGGCTGGTGCGCGACGCGCACGACGTGACGGTGACGATGGGGGCGTACCGCGAATACATCCGAAAATCATCGGGTGAGTTCGGCGTGTGCAAGCAGGTGTTCGTGGCGACGCGCAACGGGTGGTTCAGCGACCGAAGCGCCGCGTACCTGGCATCGGGCCGGCCGGTCGTCTTGCAGGACACGGGCTTCAGTGACGTGTTGCCGACGGGTGTGGGTTTGATGGCGGTCAACAGTGTCGATGAGGCGGCGGCGGCGATCGAGACGGTGTTTTCCGATTACGCAAGCCACGCAGAGGCGGCGCGGCGGATCGCGGTGGAGCATCTGGGCGCCGAAGCAGTGATGGGGAGGGTGCTCGATGCCGTCGGACTCGGCTAAACCGGACAAGCCGTTGCGCATCGTGGTGCTCGTGTATGTCGTGCGCTTCCCGCTGGGGGGGATGGCGTGGCATTACCTGCAATACGCGATGGGGTTGAAGCGGCTCGGGCACGAGGTGCTGGTGCTTGAAGACAGTGAGGATTATCCCTGCTGCTACGATCCTTCGCGTCACGTGACCGAGACGGACCCGTCGTACGGACTAAGGTTTGCAGAAAAGGTGTTTACCCGCGCCGGACTTGGCGAGGACTGGGCGTATCACGATGCGCATGCGCAAACGTGGCACGGACCGCGAAGTGGGGATGCGGTTGACTACTGCAAGTCGGCGGATTTGCTAATCAATATTTCGGGGGCGAACCCGATCCGGCCTTGGCTGGAAGCGGTCCCTAAACGTGTGTTAATCGATACCGACCCGGTGTTTGAGCAGGTGCGTCAGTTGACCGTGCCGCATCGGCGTGAGCGTGCGGCGATGCACAACGTGTACTTCACGTTCGGCGAATGTGTCGGCACGCCGGGGTGGTCTGTGCCGGACGACGGCTGGCCCTGGCGCCGGACGCGGCAGCCTGTGGTGATGGATGCCTGGCCGGTGACGCCGCCGCCCACCCTCACCGACGGCGCATTTACAACGGTCATGCAGTGGGACAGCTACCCGGCGCGCGAATATGCGGGCAAGCACTACGGGCTTAAAGCCCGGTCGTTTGACCCATATTTTGACCTGCCGAGCAGGTGCGACGGCGTGAATCTCGAGCTGGCGCTTGGGAGCCCGGATGCGCCGCGTGAAAAGTTAGAGCGATCGGGCTGGCGTTTGAGCGACCCGCTCGAGGCGACGATGGACCCGTGGTCGTATCAATCGTTTATCCAGCGGTCGCTGGGCGAGTTCAGCGTGGCCAAGCACGGGTATGTCGCGGCGCACACGGGCTGGTTCAGCGAGCGGACGGCTTGTTACCTTGCGTCGGGGCGGCCCGCCGTGGTGCAGGACACGGGATTCAGCGAACACCTGCCGACAGGCAAGGGTTTGTTTGCTTTTTCGAATCCCGAGGAGGCGGTTGAGGCGATAAAGACGGTATTGGCGGACCCGGTAGCGCAGGGCGTCGCGGCTCGGGAGCTGGCGGAGCAGTGTTTTGGGTCCGATGCGGTCTTGACGCAATTGCTCAACGACTTGGAGGCTTAGTGTTTGGATACAAGGCGTGACATCCCGCAGCGCTACGCGGCGGTCCTGCTGCTATTGATCCTGGCGGTCGGGGCGTGGGCGCGGTTCGACGGGCTTGGTCGGTTTTCGTTCTGGACCGACGAGATGTACCACGTGATCGGTGCGCAGTCGCTGCTTGAGTCGGGCGAGCCGATCGTCCCGGCGTACCGCGTGTACTGGCGTGCTTTTCTGACCACGCTGATCACGGCGACGAGTTTCAAACTGTTTGGCGCGAGCGAGTTTTCGGCTAGGCTTCCGTTTGCGCTGATCTCGCTGATATTCCTGGGAGTAGCATACCGGATCGTGTCGGCGCGGTTCTCGCGGCTGATCGGATTGATCACGGTGTTTTTCCTGGCGTTAACACCGCACCTCCTGCAGATCGGGCGTGACTGCCGGATGTATGGGCCTTTGGTGTTGTTGTATTTCATAGGCGTGTTCATGGTTTACCGTGCGCTGGAATCGCCGCCGGGCAAGCCGAGGCGTCGTCCGAAAGCGGTAGCGGTCGGTCTGATCGCGGCGGCGCCCGTATTCGCACTGGCGGCGTCGCAGCAGTACCTGGCGGTGAACTTCGGGATGTCACTTGTGTTGTATTGTCTGCTGATGGCGGGTTGGGTCTGGCGTGAGCGTGGGCCGGGCGATGCGCTGCGGTCGCGGTACAGCGTGCTGATCTACTTGATGCTGGCGGGCGGGTTGGCGGTTGTGCTGTTTCTGCCGGCGGTGGTGGACAAGTTCGTGAGCCTGGCGCGCACACCGATGGAATGGGACACGCGCGGCCACCCGGCGCCGTTTTATTTCTGGCTCTTCCAGTACCACTACAAGGTGCTGTTGCTGATCTATCCGCTGGGCGCGGTGCTTCTGATCCGGCGCTACGGCAGGCTGGGTGTTTTTATTGTCTGCGCGTTTGTGCCGGTGATGCTGGCGCATATGTACGTGTTCACGTCGCGCGGGGCCGAGCGTTACCTGACCTACATCCTGCCGTTTTTCTTCATGGCGTCGGCGTGTGTGGTTGAGTCGCTAATCTGGTGGGTCGTCGCCATGGCGCGTGACCAGCGCGCTAACGGGGCGAGGGTGACGGCGGCGGCGGTTGTGCTTGCCGCGCTGCCGGCCGGGTGGGTGTTTACGTACCCCTGGCTGAATTCGTCGATAGAAAGGGTGCGCTACGGCGTGGGGCCGGACTGGAAGCAGTTGTCCGGGGAATTGGAGCGCGTATGCGACCAAGGCATCGTGCTGACGACCTGGCCGCGCGAGGTCACGTTCTACGGCGGCCGATTCCCGGATTATGTCGTGACGCAGACGTATGAGTATTTCGGTGAAGAGGACCACGCGGTCGAGATCGGCGATAGGGTTGTTCAGGTCAATTATCTACTTGATACCGAAGCGTTGAATAAGGCGCTTGCGTCGGGCGGTCCGGTCTATTTCATCACGACCGACTGGGCGTTTTATAATGATGCGCTTGTGAGTAGTTCGATGCGCGACGCGGTACTCAGCAGTATGCAAGAGTTGGCATCGACCACATCGGGTAACGACCGCGTGGTCATCTACCAAGCACATGACCTTCAACCCTGATCTGTTCGAAGCGGGCGGTGGTGAGGTGGTTGGCGGCGTGGCTGAGGACGGCGAGGCCGAGGGGGTTGTCGGTGGTGGGGGCGTTGAGGGTGACGGGCTTGCCGACGGGGGTCCATGCTTGGCCGTCGGTTGAGTATTCACCGGTGACTTGGTTTCCCTGGCGTGTGAGGCGCAGGTGGATGGGCCAGGCGTGGTTTTGGTTTTGTGTTTCCTGCATGGGTTCGCCGGGCGCGGGTCTGAAGCCGAGGGCGACATTGCCGGAGGGGAAGGCGTGGATCATGACGAGCGCGGCGTCGGGCTCGAGGCTTGAGCGGAGCATCAGGCCGGCCTTGGCGTAGACGTTGGTTTCCTTGAGGCTGATGAGGGTGGTGCTGGCGGTGAAGTCTTGCGGGGCGTTTTGCCAGACGAAGCGGAAGGAGTCGGAGCGGTCCCAGATGTCGCGTCCGCCGCCGTAGATGGTCATGGCGGTGTCTGAGTGGATCTGTTGTCCGCCGGTGATGGCGTTACCGATATCGGTGGCGGTCCAGCCGGTGAGTTCGTCGGTGTGCGGCGGTGCGTCGGCGGCGGGGGGTTTGTCGGGGAAATCGATGCGGACCGGGTCTGTGCGCGTCAGTGCGTGGCGCATGGGTTCGTCGATAACGTATTCCATGGTGGCGAAGCCGCGGAAGTAGTCTTTGATATCTTCGCGAGAGGCGGTTTTGAAGTCGGGTTTGTCCAGCGGGTTGGCGTTGCTGACCATGTACCAGTTGTTGTCGGTGACGCCGCCTGCGTTGTGGAGGATTTTGTATGACCAGATGGTGGCGGCCCATCCGCGGCTGGCGTATTGGTCGAAGTAGTGGCGCATGAGGTCGCCGCCGCCGAGGTTCTCGAAGACGGGGTTCCATTCGCCGATGAACATGGGCGTTTGGGCCTGTTCGAGTTCGTGTTGTTTTTCGGGGAGGACGCGGTTGGTGAAGTCGCCGTGGGTGTAAAGGCTGGGGTCGCTGCCGAAGAGTCCGGGGTAGTGGTGTTCTGTGAAGGCGACGTTGGTCCAGCCGTTGTCAGCGGGTTTGCCGTAGAAGCCGTGTCCGCCCCAGAGCGGCGCGGGAGCGAAGATGACGTGGCGGTCGTCCACCTCGCGGATGCTTGCGTAGATTTCGGAGAAGATGCGTTTGAGCTGGGGGCGGATGTCGCCGCCGAAGTCGTTGTAGGGTTCGTTGATGACGTCGTAGCCCGCGATCGAGTCGCGGTCGCGGTAGCGATGAGCGATCTGTTTCCAGAGCCAGGCGGTGCGTTGGCCGTAGACCGGGTCTGACCAGAGCTTGTTCTGTTCGACGCGTCCGGTGGGGTGGTCGATGCTCTGTCCGCCGGGGACGCCGTGCATATCGAGGATGATATAGATGCCAGCGTCCTCGGCCATCTCGACCGCGCGGTCGAGCCACTTGAACGCGTCGGGCTTGAGTTCGAAAGGTTTGGTGTCGTCTTCGAGCAGGCGGTAGTTGAAGGGCAGGCGGATGGTGTTGAAGCCGAACGACCTGATGATTTTAAAATCGCGTGGGGTGAGCCAGCTTTCGCGGTATAGCTCCATCAACTCGTGACGGGCTTGTTCGCCGAAGCGGTCGGCGAGGTTATTTTCAAAGTCGTACTGGTCGTGGAACTGCCCGTGGTCGATAGTGAGCATCCACATCTCCAGCAGGAGCCAGTTGCCGACGTTGCAGCCTTTGAGGGTGACGGGTTCGCCGGATTCATCGACGAACTTTGTGCCCTGCGTCTGGATGAGTGAGAAGTCGGTGCCGGCGTCGTTGGCGCTGGACAGCCCGGAAAGCACCATGATCAGACACAGCGGCAGGACCCATCCGAGCGGTGCGATGCTTGGCCGCATTATTCGCTTTCCCTGGTCAGGAGGTCGCGGTGCTGGTAGACGCGGACGTAGTCGATGTCGAAGATCTGCGGGAAGACGGTGTTCTCGTCCGGGTCGCCGTCGAACCACCCGCCGACGGCGGTGTTGAGGATGACGCACATGGGCGTGTCGATCTCGGGGATGCTTTCGCGTCCTGCGCGGTGGTACTCGACGCCGTCAACGAAGAAGGTGATGTCATCGGGGGTCCAGATGACGGAGTAGACGTGGAAGTCGTCGGGGAAGTGGACGGGCTGACCGTTGTCGTCGGTGGCGGTGTAGCCTTTGTGGACGTATTTGTGTTCGCGGTTTTCGTTTGAGAAGTGGATGGCGGAGCTGACGCCTGCGGGGTTGCTGCCTGCGTGTTCCATGATGTCGATCTCGCCGCCGTGGGGCCAGCGTGCGTTGCGTGGCAGGAGCCAGATGGCGGGCCAGATGCCTTTGGTTGTGGGGATCTTGGCGCGGATTTCAAACTTGCCGTAGGCTTGGAGGAACCAGCCCTCGAGACGCGCGGAACGGTAGTTTTTGCCTTCGTAGGGTTCGTTGGTCGTGGTGATGCGGAGCTTGCCGTCAACGATCGAGGCCTGCTCGGGGAGGTAGTACTGTTTTTCGTTATTGTGGTTGCGTTCGCGTGTAAGGACTTCCCATTTGGAGGTGTCTACCTCGGGGCCGTCGAACTCGTCGCTGAAGGTCAGGACCCATTCGGTTGCTTCCTCTTCGGGTTGCTCGTCATCGGTTTGTTCGGCGACGCAACCGAGCGCGAACAGTGAAAGGATCGAGCCGAACGCCAAAGGTATGGCGGACACGTGGATCAGACGTTTCATGTGTAACCCCTGTAATGTTTGAGTGTGTTGAGGCGGTGGTTGTATTGATGTAAGAGGAGCCCGGGGATGGCTGTCCCCGGGCTTTAGTGGATTTGGTTGTTTTTGTTAACGGGTGTTTCTACGCAGGGCCACGGCGCCGCAGAGGGCGAGCAAGGCGGCGGTCGCGGGTTCCGGGATGGCGAGGCTTGGGGGTGTGCCCTGGTTCCATTCGCCGAGGATGATGTTGAGGTCGGCGATGCCGACGAACCCGTCGCCGTCGATGTCGCCTACGAGCGTGATGCCCGAGGCGGACCCGAGCGAGAGGTTGTCGAACGTCAGGTCCATGGCCAGTCCGGGGTCGCCGTTGCCGAAGGTGCCCTGTAGATGGAAGGTGACGATTTGCGACAGGTCGAGCCCCGGCACGGCACCGGGGTTGTTGTCCTGAAGCCAGTTGTTGAGGTCGATGGAGAGGCTTTGGTTGTCGCCGGTGGTGAGGTTAGTGAAGCGGTAGACGCGTTCGGTGCCGTCGGCGTCAATGAGCACGACATTGAAGTCGTCGGCGACGTTTGCGGCGTTGATATCTAGATTGACATTGAGTGTGGTTTGCCCGGAGGCATCGATGGCCTGTGCGAGGTCGAGCCAGCCACCACCGAAGTTATTTGCCTGTACGCGGAAGTCGTTGGCGTTTGAGGTGAAGTTGCCGGAGTCCCACTGTGCGTAGGTCCCGGTGAGTCCGAAGCTGCTGAAGTCAGAAAGCAGCACGCCGGTATCTCCGGACTGGTTCCATTCGCCCAGGAGCATGTTGAGATCACTGATGCCGACGAACCCGTCGTTGTTGATATCGCCCTGGAGGACGGGCGCGGTGGACGGTTGCCAGTAGCGTACGTAATCGACGTACATGGTCTGCGGGAAGACGGTTGAGCCGTTAGGGTCGCCGCCGAAGTCGCCGCCGACCGCGACGTTGAGGATGATGTTCTTGGCGGTTTCAAAGATCGGGCGGTTGGGGGTCTCGGTAACGGTGTGGTAGAGGTTGTCATCCACGTAGAAGCGGAGGGTGGTCTCGTCCCATTCGACGGCGTAGGTGTGGAAGCTGTCGTGGAAGTTGACGGGCTGGCCGCCCTCTGTGGCGGTGTATTCGTCGAAGACGTATTCGTGCTGGCCGCAGCAGGGGCCGGGGTTGGTCTGCCAGTGGTAGGCGCTGGAGACGAGGTTCGGCTGGCTGCCGCGGTTTTCCATGATGTCGATCTCGCCGGCCGTGGGCCACTGGGTCTGGTTGGCGTTGAGCCAGAACGCGGGCCACATGCCCTGGGTAGTGGGCAGGTCGATGCGTGCCTCGAAACGGCCGGGGCCGAAGAGGGTGTTGGATGTGATCAGACCCGAGCGGTAGGCTTTATTGCCCAGCGGTTGGTTGGACGCGGTGAGTTCCAGATAACCGCCGGAGACGCTGACCTGTGACGGGTGGTAGTACTGTTTTTCGTTGTTGAAGCTGTCCTGGCGGTTCAGCGCCGTCCAGTTTGTCGTGTTAAGGCTTGTGCCGTCGAACTCGTCGTTAAAGACGAGGTCCCAGCCTGGGAGGTTGGGGACCTGGGCGTTAGCCGCGTCCGCGGTCAACAGGCACGCCGCGATCGCCGCGACAGCAGGCATAACATGCCCCCGTATCACGTTAATAACCATTAGAACTACTCCTGTCTGGGCGTTTTTTACGCGGGTGTAATCATTCCATATTTAATTCAGGCCCGGCGGCCTGTCTGCGCGGATCATGCGTGCGGTGATTTCGCCTTTGGCTCTACCCTCGGCGTGGCCGTCGATGAAGACCCAGTTGTTCCGGCCGTCGCTGCCCTGGTGGCGGTAGGAAAAATCGCTGCCGGTCGATCCGGTGCCGTCACGGATTTCAATATCGTTGAGGATGTAGTTCGGATCAAAGTAGTGATTCTTACTGATAGCCCGTCGGGCGTCGATCTTGTCCAGGCCGGCAAAGGCGCGGATACTTCTGATACCCTGCGTATCGGTCTGTTCGTGCAAGGTCCCGTCGGCCATGGCCATGACCTGTGCGGTGCGCTTTGCGCTGCTGGTTTTATACAAGGGCAGGTATTCCGCGTGTGCCCCCGGGTCCCAGATGACGATCGGGAACATCAGCCTTGATGCGGCGTAATGGAGGCGGCCACCTTCTTCTTCGGCCGAGGGGCAGAGGAAGGCTTCGGTAGTCTTGACTTCCTCGTTGGGATCGTAGCCGGTGGGGCCGCCGTTGTTGATATAGGATTCGATCAGCAGCGCCCATTCGGTGCCGTCGGGGTCCCAGCCGGGCCGGTTGGTGCTGACCCAGCAGGGGGGCAGGAAGTCCTTGTTGGCGTATGCGTAGCCGGTGAAGCCGATGCCGACCTGTCGGAGGTTGGACAGGCACTTGATGTTCTGGGCGGACCTGCGTGCGGCGCCGAGCGCGGGCAGGAGGATTCCCACCAGCAGTGCGATGATCGAGATCACCACCAGCAGCTCGATGAGTGTGAATCCTTTTGTTTTGATTTTCATATTCATCTTTGTGTCAGCATTCAGTTTGGGCGGTGTTCGACCGCGGCTTCCCGCTGGAGGATCAACAACCTGCTCCATGCTAATGACGCAATAACAGTTTTGGGCAATTTGAAGTTAGTGGCTTTACCTGCTGCGTATTGATTATTCGAGCCCGGGCGGCCGGTCGGGGCGGATCATGCGTGCGGTAATTTCGCCTTTTGCTCTACCCTCGGCGTGGCCGTCGATGAAGATCCAGTTGACCCGGCCGTCGCCGCCGGAGTGGCGGTAGGCAAAATCGCTTCCGGGCGGTCCGCTGCCATCGCGGATGGCTACGTCGTTGAGGATGTAATTCGGATCGAAGTAGTGATTCTTGCTGATAGCTCTGCGTGCGTCGATCTGGTCCAGGCCGGCGTACGCACGGTTGATGCCTGGGGCCTGGTTCTCTTCCTGCTGGTCAAGTGTTCCGTCGGCGATCACCATGACTTCCGCGGTGCGGAGCGCGAAACTTGTTTTATACAGCGGAAGATTCGTTGTGCCCGCGAATATGGTTGGCATCATGAGCCGTGAGGCGCTGTAGTGAAGTCGTCCGCCCTCGATCTCCGCCGAGGGGCACAGGAACGCCTCGGTGGTTTTGACCTCTTCCCCAGCCTCGTACCCGGTGGGGCCGCCGTTGGTGATGAATGAGTCAATGAGGATCGGCCATTCCGTGCCGTCGGGGTCCCAGCCGGGCTGGCCCCCGGCGACGTAACACGGTGGCAGGAAGTCCTTGTTGGCGTAGGCGTAGCCGGTGAAGCCTATGCCGATCTGCCTGACGTTGGACAGGCACTTGATGTTCTGCGCAGACTTTCGTGCGGCGCCTAGCGCGGGCAGGAGGATGCCCACCAGCAGGGCGATGATCGAGATCACAACAAGCAGCTCGATGAGTGTGAATCCGTTTCGTTTTCTGATCATTGTCAAGGCTCCGTGTCGAGTCTCATCTGTCTACATGGTATGCGGGTCACATCCCGCGGTTTTTGTTTTAATTCGGCCGACCGCCGTCAGACGGCCGGCCGATACAGTGTTTGAAACAATCAGTTCCAGACAAGACGCGGTGTTTCCCGGCCGTTACCCCGAGGCACACCGTGTCGAACAATCAAGTAAACTCATGCCGAACGACGCTTGAGCATCGCCAGTCCGCCGGTCGCGAGCAGAGCGAGCGTCGCGGGTTCGGGGATCGAGGCGCTGCCCGAGGGCGGCGTGCCGAGGTTCCATTCACCCAGTACGGTGTTGAGGTCGGCGATACCGATGAAATCGTCGTTGTTGATGTCGCCGTATAGGTCCGGGACGTCCTCGATCAGGGCGAGGTTGTCGAGGGTGAGGTCCAGAAGCAGGCCCGGGTCGCCGTTGGCGAAGGTGCCCTGGATATGGAACGTGCTAATGGTGGACAGGTCAAGGCCCGCGATAGTGCCGGGCGCGTTGTCCTGAAGGAAGTCGTCCAGATCGATCACGAGGGTCTGATCATCACCGACAACCAGATCAAGGTAGCGGAAGACGCGTTCGGTGCCGTCGCCGTCGATCAGCACGATGTTGAACATCGGCGACACGTTACCCGCGTTGACGTCCAGTTGGATTTCCAGCGCGGTGCGTCCGGTGGCGTCGATCGGTGCGGGCAGGTCGAACCAGCCGCCGCCGAAGTCGTTGGCCTGGAGTGACCAGTCCGTGCCGTTGTCGGTGAAGGTGCCGGTGTCGAACTGAACGTACGTGCCGGTCAGCGCGAAGTTGGTGAAGTCTTCGATCAGGATGGGGGACAGTGACGGCGGCGGGGGCGTGGTGTTCCAGGCACCGAGGATGACGTTAAGGTCGCCGATGCCGACGAAGCCGTCGGGCTCGTTGCTGTTAGGACCTGCGCAGCAGATGTCGCCGTGTAGGACCAGCGGCGGCGGGGGGACATCGAAGCCGCCGGGCACGTTGGAGCTGTCGATCGGGGTGACCGTGCCGGCGTTGGCGAAGACCTCGACCATGAAGTTATCGACGAACAGTTCGCCGGTCGCGCCCGTGCCGCCGGCTTGTGCCAGAACGGGGCGGACTTCCTGGATGAGGGCGGGGTTGGGGATGTCGGTGGTGTTAATCGTGTAGGTGAAGCTCTTCTGCGTCCAGCCGGTGGTCAGCAGGGGTGCCTGGCCGACGGGTGACAGCGGGGTGTTGAAAAGCAGGTTTGCGCCGCCGGGCACGCCCGCGCCGAGCGGGGTATCGAGGAACTCGAGGCGGAAGCCGTCTTCCTGGTTACCCGCGGCGGGGTTGGAGAACGGATCGTTGGGGTTGGACATAAACCATGCGCTGACGCGGATAACATTGCCGGCCTGCAGGGCGCCCTGACCGAGCGACGCGTAGAAGAACGCGGCGTCGGAGTACTGCGCGAACCCGGCGAAGCCCGCGTCGTCTTCGACGCCGATCGCGGCGAACTGGTTGGCGTCGGAATCCGCGACGGCTTCATATATATAGCCGCCGCCGCCTTCGAAGTGGCTCATTTCATCCAGCGTGACCGGGGTGGTATTCAGCAGGTTGTCGTTGGTGAGTACGACTACCGCCCCCGCTTGCTCAGAGGCGAAGAACACTCCGCCTGCCGCCATCATTGTGACCAACATTCTACTGCTCAACATCATCTTTCCTCCAAGTGGTGTATAGGGTCGGCTGACCCACGTTTCTCTTGATTCCCATTCCCGGCCGGTTACGTGCCCGGCCATTTTTGATCTCACCCACACGCCGTTAAGCGTGTGAGTGGTTAGGTTCATTGATCCGAACTCAACGGCGACGCAGGAACGTCAGACCGCCGAGGCCGAGCAGCGCCAACGAGGCGGGTTCGGGGGTGACGGATACGTCGTCCACATAGTGGAGCTGGTTGGGGCCTGCACCGAAGCTCTGGATGGCGTAGACCACGCGTGCGGTGTCGGCGCCCGCGGGGACGACATCGGTGAGCGACCATTGGGTGTAGGTGCCGGGGGTCAGCGTGGGCACGAGGTTGCCGGTACGGCTGATTTCGGTGTCACCCACGGAGTCTCGCCATTCGATGCGGATCTCGCCGCCGCCGGCGTCCTGACCGTTGTCCATGGTCCAGCCGGACCAGGTGATGCTTTCACCGGCCGAGACGCTGACATCCTGGAAGAGCCCGGCGAACGAGTTGGCGATGTTGTCGAGCTGCAGGGTCAGGTGGTTGCTGCCGCTGAGGGGCGTCACCGACTGAATTTCCGACAGCGTGGGCAGGCCGATGCCGGAGCCGCCGAACGGCTGCCATTTGCCGACACCGGAGCCGTCATCAACCATCGGCGCGGTCTCGAAGCCGGGGTTGACCAGCAGGTTGGCCGAGGCGGGCGTAGCGCATGTCATCGCCAGACCCAAGGCCGCCGCTGCCGCAGTTGTGAACAACTTCATCTTCATCATCAAATCTCCTTTTCCTCCAAAATTTGCCCCACACGGGGCGTACAGAATCACGATAAACGTCCGTCGGTCCGTCAGGACGGACGGCTTACTGAACGACTTGAACCGGTCCGGTTGATTCGTGCACCTCCAGCCAGGCCGCCGGCGGCTTGTTCTCGGGCAGGTGCTTGTGTTTCATCAGGTCCGACAGCACGCGGTACGCCTCACGGCCCAGGCCCGTCGCGTCCTGGCACACGGCCGTCATGGTCGGCAGCACGGTGTGGCGGAGTTCGGAGTCGTCGAAACCGATGACGGAGATATCGTCCGGGATACGCAGGCCCATCTTCTGTGCTTCATTCATCGCGCCGACGGCGGCCATCGGGTCGGTGATGTAGACGGCGGTGGGGCGGTCTACCGCGGTAACGATGCGGCGGATAAGTTGCGAGCCGCCCTGGCGGTTGCCGGGGGCACGCATGACGAGTTTCTCATCGACTTCCAGGCCGTGGTCTTCGTGGGCTTCGCGGTAGCCTGCAAGGCGCTCCTGGTGGTCAGAGTCCTCGACGACGTTGATGCTGATGGCGATGCGTCGGTGTCCCAGGGAGATCAGGTGTTCGACGGCTTCACGGCTTGCCGAGCGTGACTCGCAGTAGACGCTGGAGGGTTCGGCGCTGTAAAGGCGGTCGCCGACGATAACGGCGGGGAAGTTCTGCTCGACGATTTTTTCACAGATAGAACGTGAGCCGTGGGTCGTGCGGAGCACGGCGCCGCGGACACCCAGGCGCTGGAACATCTGTGAGTAGGTTTCGCCGTTGCGCCGGGTGCGGCGCAGGTCGATGATCATGAGGTTTAGGTTCGAGTCGGCCAGGGCTTCGTAGAGGCCTTCGAGCACGGCGGAGTCGAAGGGCGATCCCAGCGAGGCGTCGCCTGTGTAGACGTACGCGACGTTCGAGGTTTCGCGTTTGCCGACGCTGGAGACATAACGGCTGGTGTTCGCGGCTTCCATCACGCGGTCGCGCAGTTCGTCACTGACCGAGGGATGGTTGTTCAGCACCCGGGAGACGGTGGCGATGGAGACGCCTGTCTGTTTGGCGATATCTCTGACGGTTGACATGTTTCCTACCAAGTGTGAGTGGATGAATCAGTTTCAAGATGTTCCACATGTTTAATCTAACCGGGCCCCGGGGCCCTGTCAACGGTTATTTTTCGGGTTTTGATGGATTTTTGGGTTTATTTTTTCGGTCGGTAAACCCGGTTCAGGGGGCGTGGGGAGGGTTTCTTTGTTACACAGACCGCGTTTTTGAACGGCTGACGAGGGGGCGTGTTACATATGTTACTTGCGTATATTATGTACACACACAATCGTAACATCAGGTATGGGGTCTACTTGTGAGTTAATTAGCCGATTTGGGGCCTTAAAAACAACCCGGCGGCCTGCTGTGAAACAGGCCCCGGGCTGGGTGTGTGTTAATTTGGGGGTTTAATAAGCTATTTTTTGGCCGTGTTTATGGTTTTACGTAGAACGGGATATTGCCTGTGGCGGCCTTACCCTTGCCGTCGTGTGCGTAAATAAACAGGCGGTAGGCGCCGGGTTCCGCCGGGGCGCGGAACTCGACGCTCGATCCCTTTGTTGCCAGGACCAGGTCGGGGTGGGTGGGGGGCGTGGATTCAAAGTCGCCGCCGGACTGCCGGTCCGAGCTTTCGGACTGGACGACCCAGCGGATATCCAGTTCGTCGCCGTTGGGGTCGGTGAGTGTGGCCTGGGCGCGGTAGGTCTGGTTGGCTTTGAGTTCGTTGGGGTTGGCGTGGAGATTGAGGTCCCGGATCGCGGGGGCGCGGTTGTCCGGCCAATGCCCGGTCCAGGCGTGCGCCATCACGTCAACGGTTTCGGTGGCGTCGTGAGACTCAGGCAGGAACAGGCTGTACCAGGTGGGTGTGACTTCCTGTTTGTTGCCCCAGTTGAAGACGTAGCCGCCGAGGCAGAAGCCGGGCTGGCCTGCGATGGTGTTGGCGTAGCCCTCTGCGCAGAAGCGGGCTTTTTCGGAGCTGGTCTGTTCGTACGGCGCTTCCCAGGGCGCTTTGCCGACCTCCCACTGGCCCAGCGGGCCGAACTCTGTGACGACGAAGGGTTTGTCGAAGCCGGCATCTTTAAGTCGCTGGCCGAGCGAGGGGAATCCGCCGTAGCTGTTGACGCCTAGGATGTCGATGTCGGGGCAGTAGGTCTGGAAGTTGGTCAGTTTGACGCCGCCGATCTCGGCGATAACGGTCATGGTCGGGTGGTTGGGGTCGATCTGTTTGGTGAGTTTGGCGGCTTCATTGATGGCCTGCCAGATCTTGGGGTTGCTGCCGTTGCCCTCGGCCTCGTTGCCCAGGCTCCACATGAGCAGTGCGGGGTGGTCTTTATATTGATTGACGAACCTGCCGACCTGTTCGAGCTGTTGTGCAACGGCGGCCTCGTCGTTGTAGTTGAAGCCGTGGCGTTCGTGCCCGAGCCAGATGCCTAAGGTGACGGTTATGCCAAGCTCGTGTGCGCGGTCGAGCAGGTCGCCGGCGTTATCGGCGCCCCAGGTGCGCACGGAGTTGCCGCCGGCATCGATGAGTTCCTGCAGGTGTTGATGTCCGCCGCCGCCTTTGATGAAGTAGTTTTCGCCGTTGCGGATCAGTGCCCAGCCCTGTTCGTTTTTGACGAGGTGGACGCCTTGCGGTTCGGGCTCTGTGCTTTCTGCCGACAGGCACGCCGGGAGTATAAGCAGGCATAAGATGGCCGCGATGAGAATCGATTTGCGGGCGGGTCGTGTGAACAGGGCGTTATGTTTAATCTGTAGCCATAGGTTTTTTTGCATGTTGCACCTGCTGGTTGGGGTTGACGTGTGAGTGGTTTCAGGCGTTTGAAACGCGTGTGCCGTCGGGCATGATGCGGACCGCCTGGCTTGGCGGCGAGCCAGTAGTGTCGTGGACCTCGAACCAGGTCGGCAGCGACATCCTGATGTCCGGGTCCTGCTGCGCTTGCGGGCCGATGATCCGCGTCAATGCGGTGAAGGCTTCGTAGCCGATCTGCACGGCGTCCTGGCAGACCGCGGAGAGCTGGGGGTAGGTGTCTTTGCGGTTGTCCCCGTCGTCCATGCCGACGATGGAAAGGTCTTCGGGGATGCGTATGCCCATACGGTGTGCCTGGTTGATTGCGCCGATGACGACGTCGGGGTCGGTGATGTAGAGCGCGGTGGGGGTGTCGGAGGCGCTTAGGATGCGTTTGATCAGTTGTGCGCCGTCGGGCCGTTGTGCGGGGACGCGGAAGACGAGCTTGGGGTCGTACTCGATGCCGTGCTCCTGCAAGGCCTGGCGGTAGCCTTCGAGGCGGTCGGCGTGGTCGGAGTCTTCGACGAGGCTGAGCGTGATGCCGATGCGTTTGTGTCCAAGTCCGACGAGGTGTTCGACGGCCTGTCGGCTGGTGTTCAGTGAGTCGGCGTAGACGTAGTGGACGCCCTGGGTTTCAAGCCGGCTGCCGACAACGACGCAGGGGAAGGCTTCTTCGGCGATAGTCTGGCAGACGCCGCGTGTGCCGGCGGTAGTGCGCAGGATGACGCCGCGCACGCCCTTGCGCATGAAAAGCTGGGAATAGGTTTCGCCGGGTTTTTTGTCGCGGTGGAGGTTGAGTATTAAAAGGTCCAGGTCGGCTTCGCCCATCGCCTGGTTGATGCCTTCCAGGAGCATCGCGTCGTAGGGTGAACTGATGGAGGAGGGGCCGGTGTACGCGAAGGCGAGGCAGGTGGTGCTTCGTTTACCGATCGAGGAGACGTACCCGAGCCTGTTGGCGGCGCCCAGGACACGCGAGCGGACGTCCTGCCCGACGGAGGCGTGGTTATTAAGCACGCGCGAGACGGTGGCGATGGAAACGCCGGCTTCTTTGGCGACCTGTCTGATTCCGGGCATCCCCATATGGTAGCCCTATAGAAACGCATTTACAAGATTGTTCATCAAAATCCGGGTTTCGGCTCAACAAATCGTGCCTCGTGGGGCGAATAAATTATTCGATCCCGGCTGGCGATCATCGGATATATATTAATGTAAAAACCTAAAAAATATATATTTATATTAGATATACTTATGACATTGTGGTTGTGTGCGGGTTGAGCATTGACTTTGGTTGCTGTGATGGTCACAATGGGTATCACTTGAAGTAACTGTTTATATTAATGTGCTTTTTTGTGTAAATCGTATCTTGATCCGTTCGTTACGTCTGTGGGCGGGTAAGCGGGATGTGGGCGTTGATCTATGAAGCGTTGGTTGTCGCAACTTGATCTGCCGGTTTCGCGCGAGAGTCTGTCGGTGGGTGGGTGGATCATCTGCGGGCTGGCGCTTGTCAGCAGTATCGGGATGCTTGCCTGGCCGATCCCGGATCGGCAGGGGCTGACGTTCTGGATCTTCAGCCGGAGCCACGAGGTGCTTTATGTCAGCACGGTGGCCCAGTGGAACGCCGAGCGTGAGCCGGACGTCAACATGTCGATCCTGAGTAACGAGTCGCTGCAGCAGCGGATGCTCGCGTCGTTCCTGACCGACACGCCCTCGGCCGACCTGATGGAGGTCGAGCGGAACTTCGTGCCCCAGGCGTTTTCGGGCCCGCTTGAAAACGTCGGGTTTGTCGATCTGACAGACCTTCTCAAGGAAGAGGGGATCTACGAAGAGCTGAATGAGCCATCGTTTGGTCCCTGGTCGTCGCGTGGGCGCATCTTCGGGCTGCCGCACGACGTACACCCGATGATGCTGGCGTACCGCGCGGACCTGTTCGAGGCCGAGGGGATTGACCTGACACAGGTCGAGACGTGGGATCAGTTTGCCGAGGCGGTGCTGCCGATGGTGGGCGACCGCAACGGCGACGGGATCACGGACTACGTGATCAGCATCTGGGCGACCGGATCGTTCCGTGACCAGTTGGAGGCGTTGGTTCT
The DNA here is from genome assembly GCA_037576205.1 of Pyrocystis lunula. Lineage (NCBI taxonomy): Eukaryota > Dinophyceae > Gonyaulacales > Pyrocystaceae > Pyrocystis > Pyrocystis lunula. The sequence goes on along the minus strand of JAPIWU010011176.1, from coordinate 19,679 downwards.
GCAGGCTGGCGGGGCGTTTTTTGATGAGCGTGGGGGGATGCACATCAACACGCCGACCAACGCGCGTGTGTTATCGACGCTGGCGAGCTGGATGGTGGGGCCGAATCGGATCGCGGTGGATGCGCCGGAGTTCGACCCGCAGGGCAACAAGATGCGTCTGGACGGGCGTGTATTGGTGGCCTTGATGCCTGACTGGCTGGGCGGTGTATGGCGTCAGGATCTGCCGGCGTTGCACGGGAAGGTCAAGCTGATGCGGTTGCCCGCGTGGGAGCCCGGCGGCAGGCGGACGAGCGTGTGGGGCGGGACGATGCTGGGGATCGCGCGGACGACCGATGACTTTGACAACGCCTGGGCGTTTGCCAAGCACTTGTATTTATCCGAAGAGTTAGCGGAGGGGCTATACAGGGAAAGCGGGATTATCTCGCCGGTGAAGTCGTACTGGGACCGACCTTTCTATGACGAGCCGAACGCGTATTTCAGCGGTCAGCCTTACGGACGGTTGTTTATTGATGTGGCGCCGGATGTGCCTGTGCGCACGAGTTCGCCGTTTAATACCTATGCGAAAGACCGCGTCGCCAATGCGCTGTTTCTGTTAAAGGAATACGCGCTTGAGACCGGCAAGCACACGCCGGACGAGCTGACGGGTGAGGCGGAACGGCTGCTGGCGGAGGCGGAGGCGCTGGTGCGTCGGCAGATGGACCGCAACCTGTTTCTGGGGGGTAACAAGTGAACTCGGGCTACCCCAAATGGGCGCCGTATGTACTGGTCGCGCCGTTCCTCTTGGTGTTCGTGGTGTTCCTTGCCTACCCGATGCTGTACTCGGCGGTGATGGCGATGCAGCAGACGTTCGGGCCGCAGGCCAGCGAGTTTTTGTTCCTTGACAACTTCAAAAGCCTGGCGACCGACCCGTTTTTCTGGAAGGCTATGCGCAACACGTTCGTGTTCGCCGCGGGTTCGGTGTTTATCCAGTTGCCGTTGTCTCTGGGGCTGGCGATGCTGCTTAACCAGCCTAAGGTGCGCGGGCGTGTGTTCTTCCGGCTGATCTTCTTTTCGCCGGCACTGGTGGGGACGGTGTTTATCGCGTTGATGTTCGGGCTGATCTTTAACAAAGAAGGTCTCGCGAATTTCACACTGCACTCTATGTTCTCGGCGTTTAACCCGGAGTTCCCCTGGCTGGAGCGGTTCGTGATGGGCTCGCTGATCATCGCGGCGCTTTGGCAGTACGTGGGGTTCAACATGATCTATTTCCTGGCGGCGTTGCAGAACGTGAGCAGGGACCTGTCGGAGGCGGCGATGGTGGACGGGGCGGGGCCCATAGCGCGGTTCTGGAACGTAACGATCCCGGCGATACGGCCGATCGCTTCGTTTGTGGTGCTGTTATCGCTGATAGGCAGTTTCCAGTTGTTTGAGCTGGCGTGGGTGCTTTTAAACAACAGCGCCGGGCCCAACGACCAGGGGTTGAGCGTGGTGATGTACCTGTATCAGCACGGGTTCGGAAGCATCGGTAACGATCTTGGCTACGCCAGCGCGATCGGTTGGGCGCTCGCGATCCTACTGATGGTGTTTGCGCTGATCCAACACCGGGTCGGGCGAGCCGGGGAGGAGTCCTGACCGATGGCGGACGCGAAGAAACAGAAGCTGATGCGCAACTCCGTGATGTACATCGTGCTGTATGCCGCGCTGATTTTCTGCGCGACGATCACGCTCGTACCGTTTGCTTACCTGTTGTGTGCTTCGCTGAAGCCCTCGGAGATCTTTTTTGATGATTTGTTCCTGCCGCCGGGTGATGGGCTATTGGGGGTCGGGTGGGACAAACTAAGTTTCGACCACTTCAAGCGTCTGTTTGCTGAGGAGGGTTTTCTTCGGCCGATCATGAACTCGACTTTCTTCGCTTCGGTCAGCGGGGTGCTGGCGACATTGTTTGCGGCGATGAGCGGGTACGCGTTGGCGAAGTACCGGTTCAGGGGCCGGGAGTCGATCACGAAGATCGTGCTGGCGGCGCTGGTTGTGCCGGGGGCGTTGCTGCTTGCGCCGAATTATCAGTTGCTTTACTGGTTCGGGCTGCTGGACAGTTACGCGGGGCTGATCATTCCGGGGCTTGCGCCGGCGTTTGGTGTGTACCTTTTCCGGCAGGCAACGATCAACGCGGTGCCGAACGAGATGCTCGAGTCGGCGCGGATCGACGGCTGCGGGGAGATCAAGATCTTCTTTACGTTTGTGCTGCCGATGGTCCGCCCGATGGCGGGCGCGTTTTTGTTGCTGACGTTTTTGGGGGCGTGGAACAATTTTATTGGCGCACAGATCGTGCTGCAGACGCCGGAGAAGATGCCGTTGGCGGTCGCGATCAATCAATTGCGCGGCGTGTACGGGACGGACTACGGGCTCATCATGGCGGGGACGGTGATCTCGATCGTCCCGGTGCTCGCGTTATTCCTGTTATTGCAGAAAGAGTTTTTGTCGGGCCTGACGGCGGGCGCGGTGAAAGGGTGAGTTGGTTTATAATCCATTGCTGAAGCGGGTGGTTTATTATCATGACAAACGAGACAGATACATTCACGGGCCTGGTGCCGAAAGAGATCAACGGGCGCGAGCCGGCGGGGCGGTTCACGCACATCGACGGCGAGCCTTTCTATTGCATCCACCATTACGACCAACTCGAGCCGTTCCTGATGAGCATCGTCAGCGACTCGGACCACTGGATGTTTATATCAAGTGGGGGCGGTCTGACGGCCGGGCGAGGCAACCCGGATCAGGGATTGTTCCCCTACGATTCCGAAGACAAGTTGCATCAATGTCACACGCACACCGGCCCGCGCACCGCGATCTGGGTCAGCCATCCGGAGCACGGCGAGACGCTTTGGGAGCCGTTCACCCAGACCACGAACGATGTCTACCATGTCCACCGGCATCTTTACAAGAGTGAACTGGGCAACGCACTCATCTTTGAAGAGATCAATCAGGACCTGGACCTGACGTTCCGTTACCGGTGGTGCTACAGCGAGACGTTCGGCATCGTCCGCCGGGCGACGCTGGCGAATTCGGGTGACGAGGTGGTGAACGTTACGCTGTTGGACGGGTTGCTGAACGTGTTGCCTTATGGCGTCACGCAGCAGATCCATCAGCACCGGCACTGCCTGGCGGACGCGTACAAACACTGCGTGGCGGACGTGCCCACGGGGCTGGGGATTTACGCGTTCAGTTCGATGATCACGGACAAGCCCGAGCCGGGTGAGACGATGCTGGCGACGAGTGTGTGGAGCCGGGGCCTGCCGTCGCCGACGGTACTTTTGCGTACGGATCGGGTCGAGGATTTCCGCGCGCGTCGGCCGATTTCTGTGGAGACGGTGCTGAAAGGGCGGAAAGCGGCGTATCTTCTCATGGCGCCGCTTCAGATCGATCCGGGCCAATTGCGTCGGTGGTATATCGTTGCGGACGTGGCGCAGGACCAGGGGCGTGTTGCCCGCCTGCGTAAGCGTTTGAACACGGATACACAGATCGAGAACGCGCTTTGGGAAGATGTTCGGGCCGGCGATGACAGGCTCCGGCGGAACGTCGCCGCGGCCGACGGGTTGCAGACGTCGGGCAACCAGATGATGCGTGCCCACCACTTCGCGAACGTGCTGTTTAACAACATGCGCGGCGGGGTTTTTGATCGTCATTACGACGTGGGGCGTGATAATCTTCGTGCATTTGTCCGGTCGCGTCATTGTGGCGTGGCCGACCGTTGCGCCTCGTTCTTTGACAGGTTGGCGGAGACGGCGCCGGTCCGTGAGGTGATCGCGGCCGCGGAGGGGGTTGGGGACGCGGACCTGGTGCGGCTGTGTTACGAGTACCTGCCGATCTATTTCAGCCGACGCCACGGCGACCCGAGCCGGCCCTGGAATCAGTTTGACATCCGGGTGCGTGATGAAAACGGCAACCGTCTGCTTGCTTACCAGGGCAACTGGCGTGACATCTTTCAGAACTGGGAGGCGCTTTGTCAGAGCTACCCCGGGTTCCTGCCGAGCATCATCGCCAAGTTCGTCAACGCATCGACGGCCGACGGCTTTAATCCCTACCGGATCACGGATGCGGGGATCGACTGGGAGGTCGTGGACGAGGACGATCCCTGGAGCAACATCGGCTACTGGGGCGATCACCAGATCATCTACCTGCTGAAGCTGCTCGAATCGCTTAGTAAGCATGATCCCGGCGAGCTTGCGAGGATGATGACGCGCGAGGTGTTTACGTATGCGGACGTGCCTTATGAGATCAAGCCTTACGAACAGATACTGAAAGACCCGCACGACACGATCGTCTTCAATCACGGCAAGCACAGGCGGATTTTGGGCCGCGTTGGAGAAATCGGCGCTGATGCAAGGTTGTTATTCGATACGGACGGCGGTGTCCGCCACGTCGGCCTGGCGGAGAAACTGCTGGTCCCGGCCCTGTCGAAACTCAGCAACATGGTGGTGGACGGCGGGATCTGGCTGAACACGCAACGGCCCGAGTGGAACGACGCGAACAACGCGCTGGTGGGCGACGGGCTTTCGGTGGTGACGCTTTGCTACCTGCGACGTTACCTGGCGTTTTGCCGTGAGTTGTTTGCGGGTGTAGAAGACCCGTCGCTTCGTATTACTGATGAGGTGGCGGACTGGCTTTCCGGGATATCTAAAGCACTCGCCGCGGGTCGGGGTGTCCTGACTGAAGAAAAGGTCTCAGATACTGAACGCCGGCGGTTGCTGGATGCGCTTGGTCGGGTGTTCTGTGATTACCGTTGCAAGCTTTACCGGGACGGGTTGGGCGACAAACGGGCGGTGCCGGTATCTGAGATAACCGAGATGATTGATGCGGCGCTTTGTTATGTCGATCACGGCATCCGTGCGAACAAGCGTGAGGACGGGATGTACCACGCGTACAACCTGCTTAGCCTGTCTGCGGAGGGGGACACGGCCAGTGTCAGCTATCTCTACGAGATGCTAGAGGGGCAGGTCGCGGTTTTAAGCAGCGGGCTGTTGAGTACCGCCGAGGCGCTGGAGGTGTTGGACGTGATGCCGGTAAGCCGTCTTTACCGTGAGGATCAAAACAGTTACATGCTGTACCCGAACCGCGAACTGCCGGGCTTTCTTGAGAAGAACGTCGCGCCGGCGGATCGTGTGGAGGCTTGTGGGTTATTGACGAAGCTGATCGGGCAGGGGGACCGTCGGCTAATGTACCGTGACGATGAGGGGAGCTACCGGTTTGCCGCGGCGGTCCCGACACATCAGGCGCTGAACAAGGTGATTGATGAGCTTAAGGGGGAAGATGCGTGGCGTGAACTGGCCGAGCGGGACGCGGGCCGGGTGTCGCAGTTGTTCGAGCAGGTTTACAACCACAAGGCCTTTACGGGGCGTTCGGGCGGGATGTACGGCTACGAGGGACTGGGTTGTATCTACTGGCACATGGTCGCGAAGCTGCTGCTTGCGACGCAGGAGTGTTACGAGTGCGCGGTCGCTGAGGGGGCGGGGGCCGAGGCGGTTGATCGGCTGGCTGAAGCTTATTACCGCGTGCGGTCCGGGCTTGGTTTTAACAAGACGCCGGTCGTGTACGGCGCGTTCCCGTCCGATCCGTATTCGCATACGCCCGGGTTCGGGGGTGCGCGTCAACCCGGGATGACAGGACAGGTCAAGGAAGAGGTGCTGACGCGTCGCGGCGAGTTGGGCGTGCAAGTTGAGCGGGGCGCGATTATCTTTCGGCCCCTGCTTGTTAAGGACGAAGAGTATTTGAAGATCGAATCGGTGTTTAAGTATTACGCTGTTAGCGGCCGGGCGGAGGTATTGGAACTGCCCGAAGGCAGCATCGCGTTTACGTTGTGTCAGGTGCCTGTGATCTATCATCGGAGTAACGGCGGCCCGACATTAAGCGTCCTTTATTCCGATGGTAAGACCGCCCGGTTCGAGGGTGACGAACTACCCGCAGATGTATCTAGGCATCTGTTTGACCGCACGGGTGAGATTGAGCGGGTGGACATGACGATCGGTTAATCGCAACAATGATTCCTCGGCACACGTCTCGCAGACGGATTGTTACGCGTTGCATTTACGGATGCGGCGCAGGCACCTGCCGACAAAGATCAGGTCATACATTATCACGGTGGGTTCGGGGATGGCATTGACGGTGGGGGGGTGTGCCCTTGTTCCAAAATCCGAGTAGTTCGTGGATTTCCTCGATCCACACGAACCCGTCGTTGTCCAGGTATCCCGGCAGGTCGAAGTAGGCTACGCCGTTGAGTATCCAGCCTGAATCCTCCAGCAGGATGTTGGTTGAACCCCCGCGATGACAGAGAAAGTGCCCTCGGCGTCATCTGTGAGTGAGATATTGGCGATGCGTGAGACACCGGTGTTGGTCTGGTCGTTGTAAACAGAGCCCGTGTCGAGTTCGATCGGAGTTGGCCGGATCAACCTCGAACGCCTGCGCCAGCACGGCGCACATCGCAAGCAGGGCGGTCACGGCGCATACGCACAGCGATGGCTTGGCGACCATTTACACGGCTGCGTGGTGCAACTGGTGCATGGTCGTGATTCTCCCTGCTTCAAGACAAAAATATTGCCCGAGATGAATGCTAGGTACATAGGTTAATAAGCCGTAAATAACGGTTTTCGTCTGGATTTGCGGTGGCATTAGCACTGGACGGTCTTCGTGCCATCGGCCTCAGTGGGCTGTGCTAGTGGGTAAACTGTGAAAACCGGGCTTATGGAATTGGTGAACGGGTTCGGTGTTAGAACCCGGTTAACACTACGATAGGCCGGTCAGTTGTTAGGAGTCGGGCTGGAGTCGAAGGCGGGTTGAGCCGAAAGTTCTCGGATAAAAGCGCGGACCCCATCAGCGTTGGCGGGGTTTAGCTCCAGCAAACGTTTGGCGTGCTCAAGCGCATCGTCCTTGTGGCCGCGGTCACGGTTGATGGTCATCAGGGCGATCAGGGTCGCTTCGTCGGTCGGGTGTTCGGCGAGGTTTTTTTCAAGCACCTGGACGGCACGCGCGGGATGGCCCGTGGAGTTCAGCGCGATGCCCAGCGTATAACCGAACTGCGGGTCTTGGGGTGAGGTTTCGAAGGCTTTCTCGAATGCGCGGATCGCGTTTTCGGTCTGACCCTGTCGGACAAGCGTCAGGCCTAACGCGTAATGGATGACACCCTGCCTGATGCCGTTTTCGATAGCGTTCTGCAAGACTTGCGCCGCTTTGTCGTCCTGCCCGGCTGAGCGGTACATATCGGCGAGGTTCACGTAGGCTTGTGCGAACTTCGGGTTGATCCTGATCGCGGTGCGGTAGGACGCTTCGGCCTCCGCGGTTCGGCCACGCTGCAATTCGAGCAGGGCGATATTCAGGTGTGACTCGGGGCGGTCGGCGTTTACCATTTGCGACTGTATATACGCATCGAAACTCTGTTCGATCATCTGCCTGTCCGCCGCTTCCAACTCAGTTGTATCTGCCGGCGCCAGGACACGCGCCGCTTCGAGCCGGACGGACAGGACCGGGTCGTTGAGCAATTCCATTGCGACCGGGAGACGCAGGTTGGGCTCAAGCATCTGAAGCGAAGACGCCACCGCCCTGCGGATTAAGGGGTCGTTGTCGCGCGATTGTGAAAGTATGGCTTCGAACGAACGTTGCGACGGGTAGTTCAGCAGTTCGGCTATCGCGGTGGCGCGGGCGATGCCCGGTTGTGTCACGTCGGCCGCGAGGTTGGCGAGTTGATCGATCGCGTTTGGGGTGCGTGTCCGTCCTGCGTGGAGGGCTTCGCCGAAGTGCGGCTCGTTGCGCCGATCGGGGCCGTACCAGTCGGCGACCGCTTGTGCCGCCCATTCATGGGTCTGGTCGTCGTGGCATTTGTTGCATGCGTTTGGCGTGCCGAGCTTTACCGACAGGTCCGGACGCGGTACGCGGATGCTGTGATCCAGCCGCTCGTCCACACCCATGTAGGTGCGTGTCGGCATATGACAGGCGACGCATTGACTGGCTTCGGTATCCTGTTCGTGGAAGTGGTGGTCGGGCGTGTCAAACGCTTCGGGCAGGTGACACTTGGAGCACAATGAATTGCCCGGCGAGTAGACACGCATGCTGTGCGGGTCGTGGCAGTCTGTGCAGGTCACGCCTTTCTCGTACATCTTGCTCTGTATGAATGAGCCGTAGACGTACACTTCGTCCTGGATCTGCCCGTCGGCGAAGTAAAGACTTTCGCTTAGTAACTCGGGGTTGTGCGTGTCCGACAGGTCCGAGCCGTAGTGATAGTGTTCGGCGATGACACTACGACGTGAATGGCACCGGGCGCACATCTGGAGCATGGTCTGGTTCTCGATCGGTTTGCTTCGTTGCGCGGTGACCGCGCCGGGCTCGAACTGCCAGGCGCCGTCGTTGTTTTTCATGTTTAGGGTCAGACCCATGGTCGGGTCACCGCGGTCGATGCCGCGTTCGTAGTCTTTGGCCCAACGGACGTGGTTCGAGCCGGGGCCGTGGCAGGCCTGGCATGAGACGTCGATCTCGGTCCACGTGGTGTCGTAGGTATCGGTGTTGAGGTCGTATCGCTTCTGGAGGTTGGTCGAGTGGCACTCGGCACACATGAAGTTCCAGTTCTGGTTCGGGCCGGTCCAGTGCAACTCGTCGTCGTGGGGGATGGGTTCGTCGGCGTAGAGGTGGTACCAGCGTTGCCCGCCTTGTTCTTCGGGACGGCTGTCCCAGCAGATGCCCAGGGCCTGATACCGCCCGTCGGGGAACTTGATGAGGTATTGCTGCAACGGGGTAACGCCGAAGGTGTATTCGATCTTGTATTCGCGCATCACGCCGTCGGGCCCGTCGGTGGTGACGTAATACCCGTCGTCACGTTTGTAGAACTCCGAGGTGACGCCGAAGTGTGTGAATGTGGTGTTATTGAAGTCCCCGAGCACGGTCTGTTCATTGGCGGGCTGCATCGCCATATCGTGGTGTGAGCCGTGCCAGAGCTTGTGCTGTGGCTCATGGCACTCGGTGCAAGCGGAGCGCGGTGTGAATGTGGCCGGCAGCGTGGCCGCGCCACCCGGTTGACCTGATGGGGGTGTCGGGCCGAAAGGCCGCCATTGAAAGATCACCAATGCGCTTGCGAGCACTAGGCAGATAAGCACGAACAAGAGGATGACCTGGTTGCGCAGTTCAAGCATGGCCGGGTCATGATACCGCGAGTGCTTGCCCGGGACGATCGGCTGTTGAATCAGCTATGGCGTTTTGCGAGTAGCAGTGTCCTGTCGTCTGCGTCGAAGCCGGTTGTCTGCTGCTCGATCCGTTCGATCAGGTTTGTTGCGGTTTCATCCAGCTTGCCCGGACCGCATCCATCGGCCAGCGTCTGCGTGAATAGTTGTTCGACTCCCTCGACGCCCAGCCAGGCGCGGTCGCTGCGCAGCGACTCCGTCAGCCCGTCGGTGTAGAGCAGCATGCACTCGTTGCCCGCGAGGCGGTCGGTGTCGGTTTTCATTTCGTTGTCCATCACACCCAACGGGAGGTTTGAGCCGGTCAATAGTTGACGCGAATGCCCGTCGTCGGAGGCGAGGAGGATCGGGGGGTGGCCGGCGTTGACGTATTCCAGCCGGCCGTTCTCAGGATCAATGACCGCGGCGATGAGCGTCGTAAATAAGCCGTCAGGCAGGGTGCGATGCAGGTAGCGGTTGAGCTGGGTGATGCATCCGCCGAGGTCGCATGAGTTTGCTAGCGTGGCGTGGAGCCAGGTGTGCAGACTCGAAGCGATCAGGGCCGCCTGCATGCCCTTGCCCGCGACGTCCGCGACGACCAGAAGCGACCGGCCGTCGGGCAGTTCAAACGCGTCCACGTAGTCGCCGCCGACGGTCCGGCAGGGCTTGAAAACGATCGTCGTCTCCAGGCCGGTTAACGCCACACGGTTGGGGACAAGCGCGAGCTGGATGCGGTGTGCCTGCCGCAGGTCGCGGTCGATCACGGCCTGCTCCGCCGCGGCGACCCGGCCCCGCCACGCGACCTCGGCGTGTACGAACTGCTCGGCAACCAGCGCCGCCAACGCCAGCCATTCCATCGAGCCCAGCAGCTCGGGCAACACCACGTAAAGTACCTGCTGTGCGTCAGCCTTATCGTCATCGACACGCAAAGGACAGGCGGCGACGGCAAAGCGGTTGTGGTCAGAAATAATGGAAAGCGGTGTGGCCGACTCATCTCGGACCGGGCTGTTGGACGCGAGGACCGGCTCGTTTGATGTGCGCAGCGCCTCGACAACGGACCTTGACAGGTAGAACGAATCCTTGGCCCGATCGCTGACGGTTTCCGGGCCGGCGATCAGGTTGGCTCCGCCGGATGACGAGCGTGAGAACTCGACCACCGCCGCGTGGTGCGCGCCCAGTGGCGGGCCGAGCATCTGCCTGCAAAGCAGGGTCAGGCGCTTGTGCGGGTCCGGCTCCTGCAGCAGGCGCTTAACCAGTTTCTGGATGGTGAAGAGCTGGCTGGCTTCGAGCTTGGGTTGCTCGGGTGAGTCAAGCCGGCCGATGGTTACGTTGTCGCTGGCCCGGATATCCAGCACGGTTTCGTTTTGTGTGGGCCGATCGTCGGCCGTGTCGGGTGAACACACGGTCATGTGTACGTTGCCTACGTGTACGACGTCCCCGTATTTCAGCGCGTGGTCCTGGATTTTGCTCCCGTTAACGCTGACGCCGTTATGGCTGCCAAGGTCACGGACGCGCCATACGCCCCGCAGGTTGAGGTAGAACTCGGCGTGGCGACGCGACACGGTGGGGTCGTCGATGGTCAGGTCGGCGGCGGAGGACCTGCCGACGATGGTCGCGCTGGAGAGTGTGTGGGTGGCGCCGGCGACGCCTCCGGCCATGGGGAGGGACAGGATGAGCTTGCCGGCATCCGGGATTGTGCCTGTCGCTCCCATAGCCACAATTCTAACGCGCAGGGAATAGCGTATCGAACCATGTATGGCTTATTGAAGCGATGAAGTCCGCGACGGTGATATCGACGGGCTTTTTTTAGCGACGCGGACGGGTTGGTAGTGCCGCCATTGCGATCCCCAACAGGCCTACCGTGGCGGGTTCGGGGATGGTGGCGCTTGCCACGGGCGGGGTGCCGGTGTTCCAGTGGGTCAGCAGCAGGTTCAGGTCGTCGATGCCGATGAAACCGTCACCGATTCCGGCGATGTCGCCCGAGTCCCAGTCGCCGGTGGGGACGGGCTGGTTCCACGAACCCAGGAGTACGTTCAGGTCGCCGATGCCGACGAAGCCGTCGGCGTTGATGTCGGCGGGGATGCGCGCCAGTGAACGGAAGAAAGCGACACCGACGTCCTTACCCATCTCTTCGTAGTAATCAACGTTGCGAGAAGGATGGAACGCGGTCTCGAACGTCGCATCAAAGTCGGCGCCGAGTTCGATCTCGCCAAAGTTCGCGCTTGTCGGACCGGTGCTGGTGGACTGTTCCCAAGTCAGCGTCGTTGTTTCGCCCAGCAGTTCGATCCAGAACGGGTCGGAGGTATGACCTTTTTCAGGGTGGATGAAGAAATAATCGTCGGCGTTGGCGCTGGTGGTGATGGTGGAGTGGTAATCGATGAAGTAGTCGGCCTCACCGCCGGTGGCGACTTGCAGGTCCGCCATCATGGCTTCGCCGGAGAGCTGGATCTCGGGCTCGTCGAGCCAGTTCCGGCCCGGGATGGTCGGGCTCCAGTCACGGTTGGGGTCCTGGTTGGGGTTGGCGACGGTGGAGCGGTTGTAGCCCGCGAACCGGCCGTCGGGATTAAGAATGGGGTAGACGTAAAACTCGGCGACCTTGCGCAGCTCCGCGGCGCGGGAATCGTCACTTAACAGCCAGTCGAGTGTGCCTTCGAGCGTGTGTGAGCCAAGAACCTCCTGTGCGTGCAGGCCTCCTGCCAGGACGATCTTGGTCTTACCCCCGGCGGGCACGGCGTTGTCCGTGAGTTTGAAGCCCCACAAGTCGCGAGGTGCGATGTTCCGGCCGAGGTCGTCGATGCCGCCGGGGGATTGGCCGATGACCAGATCGCTATTGGAACTGATCGTGGGGCTGACGTAGGGGCTGAGTTTGTACTGGGCGACCTGGTCGGCCATGCGGCCGTAGGAATACGGCAATGAGAAGGCGACCCAGACGTCGTCTTGTGCAAAGGTGCTGTTGTTGGAAAACTGAAACAGCCCGCCAGAGATGCCGTGGTTATCGAAGGTGTTCCAGTTTTCGTTGTCGTAGCTGTAGCGGAAGTTCTGATTGGCGACGGCCGCAGAACCGCCGGCGAAGTTGGTGGAGATCCGGAAATTAGGCGACAGGCCGTTGACGCCGGAGGCTTTGAAGTAGACCCACCGCCACTGGTTTGAACCGAAATAGTTATCGCGTCCGACGAGGCTGATGTTGTTGCCTGAGACGGAGTAGTTTTCGAGTGAGCCGTGGTCGAAGTTTGCGTCGAGTGTGACGACGGCCTGCGTGTCTGCGGTGAAGAACGTAAGGGCTGCGGCGGCGAACAGGCGCGGAATCCAACGCTGAGCAGGTCGGTACGGCAACGTCATTGTTAATCTCCTCCCCGGATTTGGGCGGGTTACTTCGGTTGCAAGGCGGTGAAGACCGGGCTCGGTCGGTACCCTGCACGTGTGGTTTATCTATTTAAGCATACTCACAAAAACGAGATTGTCGAACATATTATGTAATATCGCGACGAATCCGGTTCAGTCGAGCCGAGCGGGGCGGTCTGCGGCGGATTTTCGCTGTTTGACACCTATGAAACGCACCTCTAGTCTATCTGCCCCACCGGGTATCAAGCCAGCGGGGTCCGCCCCGGGCTTGATTGATGTAAATAGCTGTTAATTAAACAGTTGGTGCAAAACACCCTGTGGTCGGCCAAGGAGGCCGGCGATGGCGAAAAACCGAAATTCCTCACCAATGGGCTACGGCCCGGGTGTCTGGAAAATGGTCGGGCGGGGCATCGAGTTGGGTGCCCTCATCGGCGGGCTGACTTACCTGGGCTACCTGGGGGATCAGCACTGGGACACTGAGCCCTGGCTGATGCTGACCGGGGCGTTGCTGGCGACCATCGGCGGGTGTTACAACCTTGCCAAGGACATGATGTTCCCGGCCAAGAAACCGCCCCGCAAAGACCCACCCCCGCAAGAACCGCAAGACTGACCCAAACAGATTCAATCACAACCTCACGCGACATGACCGAAACATACCCCACACCGCAGGCTTTCCCGATCGTCAAGGCGTCGCTAACGCTGATCGTGGTCGTGTTGGGTGTGGCGTTGTGTCTGTATGGTGTTCTGGTCGGCGGTTTCGGATTAAACAGCCACGCTCAGGACGCGGTGGCCGGTGCGTTTATCAGCCTGGTCATTGGACTTTCGGGCTTCGTGCCGGTCTGGCTGATGTCTCGTAAGAGCGCCTACGGAAGCGCGTACGGGTTCCTTGTAAGTATTCTCGTGCGTTGTGTGGTCGGCTTTCTTGCCGTGGCCTGGCTTCGGTGGGGCAGCGGCGCCGCCGAGACGCAGAACACGCTGATGTGGGTGGCCGGATGGTACATGCTGGTGCTGGGCGTGGAGGTGAAGCTGATTTCATCGCACGTGCTGGCCGTGACGGGCGCATCGGGACCGATGCCGGAGACTAACTAACGATGATGACGAGCCTGCTGCTAGCCGCCGCCGGAGGTGGAAAGCCCGACCCGATGAGCCACGTGCTGCCGCACCCGCTGTTCGGGCTGGACTGGTTTACGAACCACCATTTTATGGCGCTGGTCGTCCTGATCGGTGGGGGGCTGTTGCTGATTTACGTCGCGGCGAAGATGCCGGTGCGAGCTGATTCAGCCGAAGGCTACGTGACCAAGGGCCGCATCGCACAACTGTTCGAGACCCTCTGTGTCTTTCTCCGCGACGAGATGGCGCGACCGCTTCTGGGTGATATGACCGACCGGTACATCAAGTACATCTGGTCGGTCTTTTTCTTTGTGCTGTTCGGCAACTTGCTGGGGATGCTGCCGATCGGCATGTTCTTCAAGCTGATCGGGCTGGACGGCCTGTCGCACCTGGGTGGAGCCTTGACCGGCAACATGACCTTCACCGGCGGGCTGGCGATCATCTCGCTGTTCATGATGGTATTCGTCGGTCTGAAGGAGAACGGCATCGGTTTCATCAAGCACATGTGGCCCGTGCCGTTCGAGCCGATCTGGCTGTTGCCTGTGATGCTGCTGGTTGGGCTGCTGGTGTTTATCCTCGAAGTGGCGGGGCTCTTTATTAAGAGCTTTGCGCTTTGCGTTCGACTATTCGCCAACATGGTCGCCGGCCACCTGGTGCTGGGTTCGCTGATCATCCTGGCGATCACGGCCCCGCTGGTGGGCAAAGGCGCGAGCATCCTCGGGGCGTCGGCGTTCAGCTTCCTTGAACTGTTCGTCGCGTTCCTGCAGGCGTATATCTTCACCTTCCTGACGGTGATCTTTATCTCACTGGGCGCGGTACACCACGACGACCATGACGAGCACCACGGGGGGCTTGACGAGGGCGCGATGCCGGGCGACGCGTTAAGCGAAGGCCTGACCGTCACGGGGGGCGGGCACTAGAAACCGAAACACGCTCGGGGACGCCGACGCCCGAGCACTTTAATCGTCGGCAAAAGATTCATACCTCGTATTGGAGATTCAGACATGTTCGACATTCTTACTCTTGCAGCGATGGAAGGCATGGCGGCGGTTGGCGTCGGCCTTGGCATCCTGGGCGCGGGCGTCGGCCTGGGCCTGTTGTGCGCCGGCGCCGGCCGCGGCATCGGCAACATCGGCGGCAACGCGGTGCAGTCCGTCGCCCGTCAGCCGGAAGCGGCCGGCCAGATCTTCGTCCAGATGATCATCTCCGCCGCGCTGATCGAAGGCTTTACCTTCTTCGCGATCATCATCGCGTCGGGTATGGCCCAGCCCCTGATCGACGCGGCCAGCGCCGCGGCCGGTGGCTGATCATAAGTTCGATTCAATCGCGTCCCGGCCTGACCGCCGGGGCGTGACTTTCGGGCCCGGACGTGCCGGGCCGACCAAGGACACGAGAAAAATGGGACACTCCCTGATGCGTCTTACCCGTTTACTGCCGATCCTGATTGTCATGTTTGGCCTTGGCTTTGCCGGCCCGGCGTTCGCCGCCGACCCCGCGCCCGCCGCGGACGGCCACGCCGCCGAGACCGGCGAGCACGCCGAACGTGGCCTGCTGCCTGACTTGGGCAGCAAAGAGGCTTACCTCGAGGCCGTTTACACCATTGTGGTCTTCGTCATCTTCTTTGCCGTACTAAGCATCTTTGTTTGGCCGAAGATCCTCGCGGCATTGAAAGCGCGTGAAGACAAGGTGCGTGGCGACCTGAAGCAGGCCGAAGACGCGGCGAAGCAGGCGACGGCCACGCTATCTGAGTACAAGCAGCAGCTCGCCGAAGCGCAGAAGCAGGCGCAGGAGATCGTGGACGAGAGCCGTACCGCGGCGCAGAAGGTTGCGGCGCAGTTGAAGGACGAGGCGCAGACGCAGATCACGCAAATGCGTGAGCGTGCCGAGGCCGACATCAACGCGGCGAAGGAGCGTGCGGTGGCGGATATTTATGAGCAGGGCGCGGCGCTGGCGACGCAGGTCGCCGGGCAGATCCTGCGGCGTGAGATCAACGCCGGCGATCAAGCCGCGTTGATCAGTGAGTCGATCAGCAAGCTCCGGGACGCGGGACGCAATTAAAGCCAAGCGATGGCCAACCGTTTCAACAGACTGTTGAAGAAATTTGGATTGGCCCTCGGGGCCGACGCGGGCGAACTGCCCCCTGATAATGGAGGTTCCTGGGTGTCTACAGACGCCGAACAACGGACGGACTCGGTCAGCCGTGTCTACGCACAGGCGCTGCTCGAGCTGGCGCAGGCTGATAACGCCGCCGACGCGATCGCCGAAGAGGTCGGCGAGTTGCAGGCGCTGATGCGCCGTGAAGTGGGGCTGGACAAGTTGTTATCCAGCCGGACGCTTAACTCGGCGCAGCGCACCGCGCTGGTCGAACAGCTCTTCAAGGGCAAGGTCAGCGACGTGCTTTACAAGTTCATCCAGGTCGTCAACCGCAAGGACCGGCTGGGTGCGCTTAGCAGAATTTTTACGGCCTACCGGATCGCCGTGGCCGAGGCACGCGGCGAGATCGAAGTGGACGTCTACGTCGCCCAGGCGCTTACGGACGAAGACGGCCGGGGCGTCGCCGAATCGATCGGCCAGGCGGTCGGCAAGCGCGTGCAACTGCACCAGCATGTCGATCCGGAACTGATCGGCGGGCTGAAGGTCCGCGTGGGCGACCGGCTGATCGACGGCAGTGTCGCGACACAGCTCAAGTCCATGAAACGCAAGCTCGTTGAGGCCGGCCGGGAGAAGGCACGGCAGGGCGGGCAGTTGGTAAACGAATAAACAGGTAAACGAAACTGACGGGCGGGCGGCCGTCCGGCAAACGAACACACGGATCAACACAAACCCATTGGATGTCAGCGGCCAAAGCCGCACCGGAGTCAGCGATGAAGATCAAAACCGATGAAATCACCGCGGTCATTAAGCAGGAGGTCGAGCGTTACTCGGCCGAGTTGGAGGTCTCACAGATCGGGACCGTGGTCGAGGTCGGTGACGGGATCGCCCGTATCTACGGCCTTGGCGAGGCGATGGCCGGCGAGATGCTCGAGTTTCAGATCGGCGACGGCCAGACCGTCCGTGGTCAGGTGATGAACCTCGAACAGGACATCGTCGGCGCCGTTATCTTCGGTGACTACCTGGACATCAAGGAAGGCATGAGCGTCCGCTCAACCGGCGAGCTGCTGAGCGTGCCTTCGGGTGACGCGTTGCTCGGCCGGGTGGTCAACGCTCTGGGTGAGCCGATCGACGGCAAGGGCCCGATCCAGTCCGACCAGATGCGTAAGGTCGACATCATCGCCCCGGGCATCGCCGAGCGTCAGCCGGTGACCCAGCCGATGCAGACCGGCATCAAGGCGGTGGACTCGATGATCCCGATCGGCCGTGGCCAGCGTGAGTTGATCATCGGCGACCGTAAGACGGGCAAGACCGCCGTCGCCATCGACACCATCATCAATCAGAAGAAATTCGTCGGCACCGACGACGCGATGATCTGTATCTACGTCGCGGTCGGCCAGAAGGAATCGACCGTCGCGAGCGTCGTGGAATCCCTCAAGGAAGCCGGCGCGATGGACTACACGATCGTCGTAGCCGCCAGCGCTTCCGAGCCCGCCCCGATGCAGTACATCGCGCCGTACACCGGCTGCGCGATGGGTGAGCACTTCATGTGGCAGGGCAAGCACGTGCTGTGCATCTACGACGACCTTTCCAAGCAGGCCGCGTCGTACCGTCAGCTCTCGCTGCTGCTGAAGCGCCCGCCCGGCCGTGAGGCCTACCCGGGCGACGTCTTCTACCTGCACTCCCGACTGCTGGAGCGTGCGACCAAGCTGTCGGACGACAACGGCGGCGGCTCGCTGACCGCGCTTCCCATTATTGAGACTCAGGAAGGCGACGTCTCGGCGTACATCCCGACCAACGTGATCTCGATCACCGACGGGCAGATCTACCTGGAGCCCGAGTTGTTCTTCGCCGGCGTGCGTCCTGCGATTAACGTGGGTATCAGCGTGTCCCGGGTGGGTGGTAACGCCCAGATCAAGGCCATGAAGCAGGTCGCCGGCTCGCTGCGTCTGGACTTGGCGGCCTACCGTGAACTGGAGGCGTTTGCCCAGCTCGGGACCGATCTGGACAAGGCCACCCAGCACCAGCTTGACCGTGGCGCCCGTATGGTCGAGCTGCTCAAGCAGCCGCAGTTCGTGCCCATGGACGTGATCGATCAGGTGCTTCAGATTTACGCCGCTTCGGTCGGCATCCTGGACGATCTGACCATCGATCAGGTCCAGCCGTTCAGTGCCGCGCTGATCGAGCATTTTGCCGGCCCGGCCAAGGCGATCCGTGACCGGCTTGCCCAGGCTAAGGCCCTGGACGACTCGCTCAAGGGCGATATCAAGAAGTCGGCCAGCGACTTTAAGTCCGGCTGGGTCGCCGCGAACGCGTCCTGACCGCCGCCAAGGGCGTCCGGGGTCCGGGCCAGGGTGTCCTCTGGCCAAAGGCGGTCGTATAGCCTAAAATACGGCTCTCTCAACACATTTTCAGGTGGGATAAACCAAGATGACGGCCCAAGCGACCGCGACGGAACAGACAGCCAAACTTCAACTCGGCGACAAGAGCATCGACCTGCCTGTTGTCGTCGGTACGGAAAACGAACACGCGGTCGATATCAGCAAGCTGCGTGGTGAGACGGGGTATATTACACTGGACAACGGCTTCGGTAACACCGGGGCCTGCCGCTCGTCCATCACTTACATCGATGGTGAAAAAGGCATCCTCCGCTACCGCGGCTACTCGATCCAGTCGCTTGCCGAGCACAGCACGTTCCTAGAGGTCTCCTGGCTTTTGATCTTCGGTGAATTGCCCACGAAGGCACAGCACGACGAACTCGCCGAAGAGATCAAGAAGCACTCGCTGCTGCACCAGGACATGCGCCACCACTTCGAGGGCTTCCCCGCCAGCGCCCACCCGATGGCGGTGCTCAGCGCGATGATCAACGCAAGCAGTTGCTACCACCCGGAACTTCTCGATGTCAAACGGATCGATGACGCTTCGATCAGCTTCATCGCGATGCTGATGGCGAAAGTCGCGACCATCGCGGCGTTCAGTTACAAAAAGTCGATCGGCCAGCCGCAACGCTATCCCGACCCGACCCGTGATTACTGTAGCAACTTCCTGCACTGCATGTTCAGCATCCCCTACGGCCGATACTACCCCGAGCCTGAGGTTGTTAAGGCGCTGGACGTGTTCCTGATGCTGCACGCCGACCACGAGCAGAACTGCTCGACCTCGACGGCGCGTGTCGTGGGTTCCAGTGAGGCGAACCTGTTCGCGTCGATGGCCGCCGCGGTCTGTGCGTTGTGGGGCCCGTTACACGGTGGCGCTAACCAACGCTGCATCGAGATGCTCACTCGTATCCACAAGGATGGCCTGGACGTCAAGGACGTCGTCGAGCGTGTCAAGAACAAGGAGTTCCGCCTGATGGGATTCGGGCACCGGGTCTACAAGTCCAGCGACCCACGAGCCACGATCCTCAAAAAGTCCTGCGACGACCTGCTCAAGAAGCTCGGCGTCAATGACCCGCTGCTCCCGATCGCGATGGAGCTGGAAGAGGTCGCCCGCAGTGATGAATACTTCCTCGAACGGAACCTCTACCCGAACGTCGATTTCTACTCCGGCATCATCCTCCGTACCCTCCAGATCCCGGTGGAGATGTTCACGGTGATGTTCGCGATCGGCCGGATGCCCGGCTGGATCGCGCACTGGAAGGAACAGCACGAGAACCCCAACAGCCGTATCGCCCGCCCGCGCCAGGTCTACACCGGCCCGACCGAGCGGCCGTATGTTCCCACCGATCAGCGTGGCTGAATCGCGCGTCGGCCACGGATCACATTTCAATAGCATCCGTTCATGCGCGTAGATTTATTATTCACACGCTGTTGTGACGTTGTGCGCAAACATCAGACTTGTTGTGACGAGGGCTGCGCGGGTTCTTTGGGGCCGCTATCCGAGCCAAGGATGTGCTTGAAAGTTAAAATAATGATCCGCAGGTCCATCCGCCAGTTCATATTCTCGACGTACTCGATGTCGTAGCGG
>JAPIWU010010070.1:0-20595 GCA_037576205.1 Pyrocystis lunula | reverse complement strand
AAGCGCTCATTCTTTTCGGCGTTCGTTCCGCTGAGGATCCGCCGAGGTCGACCGTGTCGAGGGTGAACCGCGTTTGACTACATCGTTTGACTACATCGAATCCGAAAGGGTCGAACCGAATCGAGCGCGCCCGCGCTTTGGTTTCAATCCTGGGTGCCCGTTCCTGTTTTGGCGTGTTGCTGATGCGATGTCGGCCATCCGCGGCAGCCGCCCATGCCGTCTCTCGCTACGACTGTACCGGAATGTTCGGGCAGCTTGTTCGAGTTTTGTTCTCGTTGCGTTCAGCTCGGGCTCTGCGGGATTGGGTTTGGCCTACATACCCTTCACGCGACATGGACATGCCGGATCTTTTCAATGAGGTGACCGGGGGCGCGTCAAAACCGACCACCAGATTGACGTCCCCGACACTAGTCATCTTGGATTGCGTATTCAATATCGTTGTTGAATACTCAATCGACTTCGACGCGCCCCTCCCCGAAATGGCCGCAGCCAGCAATTTCGGGCTCGTTTCTGAAAGGCCATAGGTTTCTGGGTCTTGTACAGGTCTGATGATCGGCCTGCCCCTACGAACCCGTACGAACCGCCGCGGACTTCGGAATCCACCCAATCGATCGAGTGAATCGAGTGAGTTGTGGGGCGATGCGAAACATGCGCAACGAGCGCGATGTCGTACGTCTGACGAATCATCAAGCCCGCGGGTTCGAACACTTCGTTCGCGGACGCATCAAAAGGCGTATGGTGTTGGCGATTTCTTCGTCTGGGCAGCCACTTCCAGACAGGCCGTTCTTCAACCGAGTGCTTTCTTCATCGCCTTATGAGACCCCCAAGCATGCTTCGAATTCGCACCCAGACATGGCTCCCCCTCGACGAGAGAGCAGCACTCGGACGGTCGCCGACTGATATGCGATGGGGAGAGTTGCGATGCGGACAGGTACGAAGCAGGGAGGAGGAGAGTGCGGCGATGGGCTCCGTCCTCTTAGGACAGACCGCCGTTATGTCCGTGTTGACTGTGATCCTGTTCGTGCTTGGCGTGGTCATGTTTGGTGCCACTGCCACACCGGCTTACGCACAGTCAGATCACGGGGGTGAACTCGATCGCTGGGTGCCGTCGATCGCGCTGGAAGTCGGCATCAACGGTCACACGGGAAAGGGCAACATCAGCGGTTCACAAATCACGGGACCGCGGATTCCCGACCCTCCATTTCAATCCGGCGATCTGGGAACGGCCGTCGTCGAAGACTTCGCAAGCCGCGAAGAGATCCTGTCTGCGCTCGTCGGTGGCACACTCGAGATCATGACGCCGCAGCTTCTCGACGTTCCGGGTCATCCTAGACTCTTTCTCGATTTCAACGCCTCCGCGGCCCTCGCGACCGAAGTCAAGCTGGCGGTCGATGCAGACCCGGGTCCACTCAGTATCGTCGAGGAGCGCTCGAATCAGTTTCCCGTCGGAGAGGCCTCGGTCATCGGTCGCGGTAGTTTCATCTCGGTCCAACCCCAGGGCCCACAGATTCACGCGGGCCTGGGCATGGCGTTTACCTTCGACTTCGGGCCGGAACGGATTCGCATCAAGCCCTCGATCGTCTACAGCCGGATTCGTCAGGACATCTTCGCGATCACCAATCGAGTCGTTCGATTGTCCGACAAGAACGGACCGTCGGAGGACATCAGCCTCTTCGATCCCGCTGATTTTCGCCTGATCCTGCTCCGGGCCAATCAGTCCGAGATCTATCACGGAGCCGGTTTTGCCCTCGAACTCGAGTACGAGACGCGCAATCGCATCGGGCCCTTCGATGTCACGCTCTATCTCAAGGGGCACGCGTCGCATCTCTTCGGCGATCTGAAGACGCGCTTCACGGAGTCGAATCCCGACTTCCCGGATGAACAGGTCTTCTACAAGTTCTCGCAGGATCGCTGGACCTATCGCGGCAGCACTGGCATTCGCTTCCGCTTCCTGCCGCGATCGAGGCGGTGAGTTCGGCGGAATCGCCGGCCCACCTTCCACCTCCGTCCTCTCGCGCTGTGAAGGAATCTCTCGCGTCACTCCTGCCGACCCTGATCGTGCACGCGGTCGCTCTCGCGCTCGTCGCCGCGACCCTCGTGCTGGTCGGTCAGCCGATCTTCGCGAACGACACGTGGATCCATCTCGCACTCGGTGAAGCGTTTGCTTCGGCGGGGCCATGGCTCGACGCCGATCCCTACTTGTTCGCCGCGCCAGGCCCGCCGTCCCCGAGCTCCTGGCTCGGATCGGTCGTGATCTTTGCGGTCTACGACCAGCTGGGATTCGCGGGCCTACGTGTCTTTCATGCACTGGTCGTGGCGTCGCTCCTGCTCATGGTCTGGCTCGTCATTCGATCCGCGACGCGTTCGGCCACGCTGGGGAGCGTCGGGGTCGTCTTCTTCGTACTGCTCGCGACCTACCGGATCGTCCAGCTGCGTCCGCATCTGATGACGATCGGAGCCGTGCTCGCTCTCTACCTGCTCGTGTTCGCGCCGCGGGAGGGGCCGAGCCGACGCGGGATCGCTGCGGCCACGGCGCTGACGGTGGTCTGGGCGAACGTGCATGCGGCGTTCCTGCTCGGGCCGGTTCTCGTACTCGGTGCGGCGATGAGTCTCTTTGCACTCTCCTGGGCTTCGTCCGTCCTGCCTGGATTCGCGGTCGATTCCCTGGACCGCTCCCGGGCCGGCCGCATCGGCCTCGCCGGCCTCGCGATGCTATGCGCGAGCCTGCTCAATCCACAGGGTTGGGACGCGCACCTCGCGTATTTCTCGGCGGGTCAGGACACCCTGGCGCTCACCGCGGTGCTCGACGAATGGGGCACGACGAACCTGCTCGCGTGGCCCGCCGAGCGGCTGCCGCCTACGCCCGCGGCCTGGTGGACGACCTGGTTGTGCGTGGTCGGATTGGTCGCGGGATCCATGTCGCTCGTGGCCGAGCGCCGCGCGGGTCGACGTGCAGATCCAGAGCTGCCGGAGCCCATCGTCATCGACCCGGCGCTGCTGGCCCTGTCGGTCGCCAGTGTGGCTGCGGCGCTGATGGCCTCCCGATTTCTTTGGCTGGGAATCTTCCCCCTCGCGCTGCTCGGTTGCGTGGTCCTACGGCGTATATCGATGGGGCGGGGCCCGATGATCCTCGCCTGGGGGCTGGTCGGCTTGGTCGCTGTGGGCGCGGTCGCCCATTTCAGGCGCGGAGACTGGCCGCTGGTTTCGCGAGCTCTTGGTTCCACAGGGGCGAGGTACACGGAGCCCTACCGCGCGGGCAAATTCTATGGCCATGCGATGTGGTTTCTGGCGGATACGGGCGTCGAGGGTCGGATCTTCAACGATTACCCGCTCGGCGGATTCATGAGCTTCTGGCTCTCCCCCGCGCTCAGGATGTCATCGAGCGGCACCATGAATGTCGAGCGGGAGGCCATGGAGGCCAGCCTGGCGGTGACGGCGCGGCAGACGGTTCGGCCCGACGAGTCCTTTGCAGAACTGTTGGACCGACAGGGCTATGACCTCTTTCTCGGGACGGGGTTGCCGGTGGTCCCGCCCGCCAGCCGGCCGATCGGGTCGACAGTCCGACATCTCGAATCGGAGCCCGGCTGGATCCAGGTCTTTCGGAGCCTGCGGAGCGCTGTCTATCTGCGCCGGGGCGACCGGAACGCCGAGAATCTGGACCGGATCGCTGCCTATTACGCCGCAGCCGGCGTGCCCTTCGACCGCGAGGATGGGTTCGATGTGGAGAAGGTGATCGTAGAGGCGCCCGGCTGGGCCACGGAACAGGGAATCGTGCCCGTCGACTTCGGGGAGATCCTGGAGCGAGGGCGGGAGGCTGCCCGGCGCAATCGGCTGGATCCGGAGATGGAGCGGCTGGCCATGCTGTACACGGTGCTCGGACTCTACGATCGCGCGGTGGCCCTCGATCGGCGGATTCTGCAGGTGGACCGGCTCCATGCCGACTCGGCCCAGCGGATCATCTGGAGCCTGCTTCATCAACTCCGGGGACAGGATGCCCTCGAGGTGGCGAAGAGGCTCGATGATGGGCCCCTGGGTCGCGGACAGGCCGGGGGCTGGACTTCCTCGGTCGAGTCCTTTCTCGAGGGGTCGGAGGCGGAGCGCGCCGCGAAGTTGGGATCGCTGCCCCTTCTGAGCGTCGGCCAGGGGCGCTGGGTCCAGCTGGGGATCATGCCGCCCCTCTCACGGGCCTCCCGTACCCGGTGATCTCGGAGGGGCCGGCCCCTTGTTTTGCAGGGTCTTTTACCCCTCGGGTTATCCCGTCCCACTTTTTGACAGATGTGTCGATAATTTTCCCCCACAGACCGGAGCCATCGTAGTAGGATGACCGTGATCTGGGAGGGTCGCACGCCGGAGCCCAAGGCTTCGAGCGTACGTGGAGGATATCGGCAAAGCAGGGCTCTTCGACTCGGTTCCGAGTCGATCCGGCCAAATCGCATCAAGCAACTATCGAGAACGCTCGAATTCGATAGATCGATCTTTCGCTCCGAGGTGTCGGGAAACACCGAAGCGAGTGGGGATCACAGGTCTCTGACCTGAAACGCGAGAGCGACTGCTTTTTCCCTCTATCTCCAGATCAGAAGATGGCATGACCCGATCCGGTCGCATGGTGCGCCCAGGTCGTCCGTGCACTCGTCTCGCCAAATAGGCGGTGGCGACGCTATCGGCGCTCGCGCTGTGGCACTACTGAAGTAGAGGTAGAAGCAAATGATTCGAATCACAAAGGCCCTCGCGGTCGCTGCGGTTGTTGTTCTGTCGCTCCCGTCGATCGCGAGCGCGACCGGCATTTCCATCGTGAACGTTTCCGGTGCCGGCGCGGGCGGAACTCTCCTCCCGGGCGAGACCGTGACGTTCGACCTGGTTCTAAACAACGACCAGGCGGTCTTCGGCCTCGGTGTCAACGTGACCGGCTACGACACACCTGACCTGTTTGGCATCTACGACGGCAATCTTGCCTTCCAGAGCGGTCAGGCCGTCAATGCCGTCTTCGGATTCGACGTCCCGACCGTCGGCATCGTCGGTTCCCTCGAAGCGGTTCCGGGCAGCGCGCCGAACGAACGGTATTTCGTCAGTCAGTTCGATCCCCAGGCCTACACGACCGAACTCTTCGTGGGCGCGGACACGGGCAGCCACATCGGCTCGGGTCTCGAGGACATCGGCCTCGGCGGTCTTCCGATCGCGGACGGGGACATCCACTTCCAGGTGACCTTCGTGAACGTGGCGACGAATATCGAAACCGCCAACCTCACCCTGCAGTTCGGCCTCGACGTCATCGGCGCGGGCGGCGCGATCCTGCCCTCGACGGGTGACTCGTTCAGCCTTCGAGTGATTCCGGAGCCGGGCACCGCCCTGCTCATGGGCCTCGGCCTCGCAGGACTCGCGGCCCGACGCCGCTAGTCTCGTTCCATGCGAGCGAGGTAGTCGATCGGGGATCCCAAGTCCCCGGTCCGCACGAACAGAACGGCCGCCTTCTCATTCGAGAAGGCGGCCGTTTTCATTTCGGGCCTTGCTGCGGAGCGGCGTATCGTCCGCCGGGATACGCGGGTCCCGGCATCACCCGACGCGAAGCCCCGCCGTCAGGATACGCGAAGCCGCCGTCGAGATAGCCGTCAAGACAATAGACGGACCAGATCGTCGAGCGCGCCCTCCGCCCACTGGTGCAGCGTCTCTGTCGGCGTTCCACCGATCGGATGCGAGACGATGCTGATTCGTGCGCTCGGAATCAGCAGCTCCCTGGCCATCTGGTCGGCGAGCGAGGAAAAGGCGTGGGTCGTCACGACGACCGTGGGGATACCGCGGGCTTCGAGTGCTTTCGTGTCGTGGAGACTCCACGACGTGCAGCTCCCTCAATCGGCGGTGCCTGTCAGAACCAGGTCAGCCTCCCGGGTGAGTCGGTCGAGCAGATCGGGCTCACAGGGCGTGGCCGCGCTGCCCTTGCGATGGATTCCGACGAACTCGCCGCGGCCGCGGGTGGCGAGGCTCTCCGCCATTCGCCCGAGGAGGGTGTCGGCTCCGGACTTGCCGTTGTCGAGGACGGCGATGCGCAGGCCGGCGAGGGGCTTGCCCGGCGTGATCGGCGTCGTTCCGGCGCTTGCATCCGCGAGGCCTTCCGGGGAGTAGATCTTGAGGTTCGACAAGGGGATCTCCTTCTTGGGTGGATCGCGGGACCCGGCCGGGTGCGATCCCAGGACTTCAGTCTTCGAGGGGCAGCGTCACGCTGGCGGTCATGCCCCAGCTGGGCACAACGCAGGAATGTTTTCCCGCGCCGCCGGTCACGAGGACTCGAATCAGATCGGGATCTCGCACGATCGGCTTGAGCTCATCGTCTGCGAGGGCGTGCTCCCAGTTCGCATATTGCGTGACATCGAAGGCCCGCCGAAAGCGCGCCGCCGGGAGCCGGGCCTTCTCGTAGAGGAAGACCTGGACGTCCCGTCGGCTCCAACCCTCGTCGGCGATGCTCGCCGCGTGCTCGGGGCCGAGGAACACGAACCACTCCGCGGAGGAGACCGGCGAGTTGTTCGAACCGAGGGTCGCCATCACGCTCGCCACCTGTTCGAGGGTGTGGGCGGGGGAGAAGCAGTCGTGATCCTGGACGTTGTGCGGGTTCTCGCCGCAGGTCACCGTGATTGCGCTGCGGACCTCGGGGCTCTTCAGGCCGAGGCTCGAGGGGTAGGTCTCCCAGGGGCTCTCTGCGGAATTTTCGGCGACGCAGTAGCTGTACTTCGAGGGCTGTCCCTGAGTCGAGGCGTCCCCCGCTCCGGGCCGGGCGCCGGCGATATTCTGTAGAACGAGCCGCATGGCGCGACCGACCGTCGCGTTGGCGCGACAGCCCGGGCCGAAGGCGCCGAGGCCAGAATTGAATCCGAGCTCGGTGGCGGCGGCGCCGTGGACGATGAGCAGGGGCGCGACCGGATGGGTCGTGGCGTTGACGCCGCGCAGGTTCAGCTCGGGGTGGGCGAGGGCGCGGACGGCAGTCGTGAGGACAGGGAGCCATTCCGGGCGACAGCCGGCCATCACCGCGTTCACGGCCAGGACGCGACGGGTGGCGAGCCCGCCGCGGGGCGGCAGGACGGCGATGACTTCGTCGGGGTCGGTGCCGCTCGGGAGACGTTCGAGCATGGCTTCGACCCGCTCGGGTGTCGGTGGCACGAGGGGCAGCCCGTCTCCCCAGCCCCGCTCCTCCGCGAAGAAGTCGAAGTCGTCGAGCCCCGTCGACCCGTCGAGATCCACGTCCGCCGCGACCGGAGCACGCAGCGGAGCGCTCGGCGCCGCTCCGGGCAGCTCGCAAATGTCTTCCTCGCAGACCCCGCCGGGCGGGGTCAGTGGAATCTCGGGTTCAGCCATTTCGTTCAGTCACTCCGACGAGTCGTTCCGGCGCATCGGGCGGATCGAGCACTCCGATCAGTCACCCGGGTCAGGCGCTCCGATCGGGCGCTCCGATCAGTCACTCCGATCAATCGAGAGTCCGGAAGGCGTTCGTGTGGGTCTGCTTCGGAAACTCCTCCGGCGCGAGCGGCACGCTCAGCTCCTCGTAGGTCGGGCCGCACTTGTCGGCCAGGGCCTGCAGGGCCTTCAGGTCGAAGTCGTAGAGTTCGACCGCGTTCAGGCCGAGCATCTTGCGGACATCCTCCTCGCCGATGTCGTTGAAGGTGTGCCGGAGGGCCAGTCGCGTATTCGGATACGTGCCTTCGTAATGCGGATAGTCGGAGCCCCAGAGGATGCGTTCCGTTCCGATCACGTCACGGTCGCGGATCTCGACCGGGGAGGCCGAGCTCGCGCCGTAGTAGCAGTTGCGCTTGGCGTAGAAGCTCGGCGGTTCGGGGGTCGTGCCGACGGCTCCCTTGCTGATCCGAGCCCAGGCCGCGTCGAGTCGTTCGAGGGTCTCCGGGACCCAGGCGCAGCCCGATTCGGTGACGATGTACTTGAGCTTCGGGAAGCGCTCGAAGATGCCGCATAGCAGCAGCTGGCTATAGCTACGGGTCGAGAAGAAGCCGGTTTCGATCAAGCGGATCGGAAGCGAAATCGGCAGGCGCCCGTAGTCCGGGGAACCCGTCCCGCCGTGGTGATTGATCACGAGGCCGGTCTCTTCGAGGAGCGCCCACATCGGGTCGTAGTCGGGGTGGTAGAGGGGCTTGATGAAGCTCGTGCAATCATCCGGGACGTGGGGGAGCAGGACACCCCCGCGCAGTCCGGCCTCGGCGATCCAGCGGATATCCTTCATCGCTTCATCGATGTCGTTCAGATAGATCAGGCCGATTCCGGCGCGCTGGTCGGGGAATTCGTCGCACCAGTCCTTGAGCCAGCGGTTGTGCGCCCGAATGCCTTCGAGCCGAAGTTCGAAGTCCTCGGGACGCGGATTGCCGCAGATGAGCACGCTGGTCTTGAAGAAGGGCGGAACGGTGTTGGGGAAGACGATCTCCCCGACGACGCCGTCTTTCTGCATGTCCCCCATGCGCTCGGCGTCATCCCAATTCTTGTGTTTCTTCGAGCCGATGTGCTTCTTCTGCGGATTCTTGTAGCTGCCGCGCCAATCGTCGAAGAGCGCTTGATGTTTCGAGTCGAGGTAGTCGCGGTAGCGGGCGACCTGGGCGCCGGCGTGGGTATCGGAGGAGATGACGACGATGTTTTCGCTGCTCATGGGATTCTCACTGATTCGCGTTGGAGGGGATCGAGAGGACGGGAGGAACCCCTGCACTCTAGCCTGCCCGGCCGGGCGGGGGGAGTCCAAGGCATACCGCGCGCAGCGCTGGAATGCACAGAAAGCTTTCGCTGCCGCATAGTTGCGATCGACCGCAACACGCGAACCCACTGGCGCTCCAGCCAGCGAGGCGTCACCCTTCCGGCCCCGATCGCCACTCCCGAAAGGACGAACCCCATGGCCGATTTCAGCGTGATTCCCTGGATCGCAGAACACATCGAGCTCTACAAGAAGGATCCCGCCGCCGCGCACATGTGGGACTCGAGCCCGCTCGGTGGCCCGGGGATGTTGCCGACCCTGCTCCTCACGACGAAGGGACGCAAATCGGGCGAACCGCGGCCGCTGCCCTTGATCTACGGAACGAGCGGGGACAGCTACGTGATCATCGCGTCGAAGGGCGGGCTGCCGAACCACCCGATCTGGTTCCTCAATCTCGAGGCCAATCCGGAATGCGACCTGATGGTCGGAGCCAAGCCCGTGCGCGCTCGCGCCCGGATTGCGGAAGGCGAGGAGCGGGAGCGGCTGTGGAAGGAGATGGCCGAAATCTATCCGCCCTATGACGACTACCAGAAGACGGCCGGGGATCGGGTCATCCCCGTCGTCGTGCTCGACCCGATCGACTGAATCAGCCGCGGCCGGTCAGCTTGTAGATCCCGTCATTGCACTCGGTCTCGGGTCGCAGCGTGGTGTCCGGCACGATCGCCTGCAATTCCGTCGTCATGTCGGTGACCATCTCGCCGAGCGTGCGGCCGAGGCGGCCGAGGTTCGCCCCGATTCGGCCGGTTCCGGGCCCGCCGCCGAGGTCGCGGTTTACGGCGTATCGCACCAGTGGCACGTTGGTCAGGGAGTCCCGGAACTCGACGATCATGGTCGCCGATCCGAAGGACGTCACGAAGGAGATGGACGAGCCCGACTGGTTGTCGGACGTGTGCAGGATGAGATCTCGCAGGCCGACCTGCAGCGCGACCACGCAGGTTCCGGGCTCCTCCGCCTGTCCGACGGGGCCAGATTCCGTGATCTTGCTGATCGATT
Organism: Pyrocystis lunula; assembly: GCA_037576205.1. Classification (NCBI taxonomy): domain Eukaryota; class Dinophyceae; order Gonyaulacales; family Pyrocystaceae; genus Pyrocystis; species Pyrocystis lunula. The sequence continues at coordinate 10,868 of JAPIWU010010070.1, read as the reverse complement.
TCGAAAGGATCTCCCCGACTTTCTCCTCCTGCTCGTCGCTCAGGGCGTCCTGGCCCTTGGCGTACTGGAAGCCGATCCCCGTCACGAGGACGTTGTCGTAGCGGCCGAGGTGATGATCGGGCTTGACCCAGAGCCGCATTCGCCGAGTCGATTCGACCATCTCGAGCCCGTCGCTCGTAAGCTCCCGGGGAGCGGAGGACACATTCGGGGGACTCTTCGCGCCGGATGGGCCGGAGCCGCCGCTGCATCCGGTGACGAAGGCGAGGCCCAGTGCGAGGCCCAGTGCGAGGGCGAGTCCGATCGCGAGCGCCGCTCTGCCGAATCGGGGTCGTGAACCGGCCGTCCCGCGACGATCGGGGACGAGACTTCGGGAAAAGGTCATGGAAATGGCTCCACGGTCGGGTTCTGGGCGGCATTCGAAAGGATGACGCTCCTCGGCTCGAATCGCTAGGTCGGATTGCACTGCAGAGCGCGGTGACGGACGCGCCTTTCCCACCCGCCGTTCTGGATGATCCGGGAGAGGAGCCCGGGACGGGCGTCAAAGGGCCGCCCGCGGGCATCGCACTTTCAGGAGGTGATCCAGAACACACGCCGGGCGAAGGTGCACGCCGGGTCAGTCGGCTGCCGGCGCGACCCTCGAGCCGCCGCCGCGACGGTTGATTCGCGGCGACGGATCAAAAGGCGGCCGAGGAATCGGACAGCCCGAGAAACGCGACCGTCTCATGGATCGCGTTGCCGGTCTCGCACACGGCCACGCGACGAAAACTCCGGGGCCCACGGGCTGTCGGACAGGCGGCCCGAGCGTGTTGCAGGGCGAGGTTGTCCCAGACGACGAGATCCCCCGGCGCCCAGTGGTGGACGTATTCGTTCTGCTCGACGTAGAGGAAGTCGTCGAAGAGGCGCCCGAGCAGCGCCCGACTCTCGGCATCTCCGCCCTCATCGCTCGAGAGTTCGAGGATCCGTTCGGTCTGCTGCATCGTGCAGGCGAGCATCTCGGTATCGGGCCGCTTCGGGTGGCGGCGCAAGAGCGGCCATACGTGACTTTGTGTCGGTGCGGCCGGATCCGTGCGTTCTTCGAGATAGAGTCGAACGTCGGGCTTCATCTGGGCGAGATCGTGGGCGCAGAAGATCGAGTAACCCGCGATCTCTTCGCGCAGCGCCGCGGGCATGCGCCCGAGTGGAGCGACGTTGCTGTAGAAGCGGGTCTGGGCGCCAGACTCCGGCAGCTGCATGGCAAAGAGAGAGATCACGTCGGCGGGGTAGGGCGTGTAGGTGTAGTCCATGTGCGGCGTGAGTTCGCCCTCGCGGTAGCCGCTATTCATCTCGTCGGTACCCATCCCGTCCTCGTTCGACACGAAAGAGTGTTTCTCGCCGGGAACGCGTTCTTCGAGAACCGGGCCGAAACGCGAGAGGAAGTCCACCTGAGCCTCGGTCGTGAGGCGTGTCTGGTTCGGGAAGACGAGCGCATGGGTTTCGTTCCAGGCGGCGTCGATTTCGCGCTCCTCGTCGGGCGCGAGGGGTTTCGAGAGGTCGAGACCTTCGAGGCGGGTCCCGATTCCATTCGCGAGCAATCGAGCCTTCAGCATCATCTTCCTCGCGCCGTTTCACATGGCTTTGCGCCACTGGGCACCGCCTGGCACCGTTTCGCGCTGCCGCGCTCCGAAGCCCACGCGGAGCGATTCGGTTGCGCGCGTCCTGAATGCGCACCGAGGGGAGTGTCCCGTTCCGGAAGCTCACCTGCCTTCGATCGCGCCTACGGCCCGCTCGCCGCCTTGCGTTCCACCAGCGTAGCAACGGCGATGGCTCCGCTCGACCGGAAGAGGTCGGCGGCCTGGCTGGGTTATGCTGGCGCAGCGGTTCGCACGGCAGCGACCGGATCGATCACGCGACGACCGATCGCACGCGAAGACCGATGGAGAGGAGAACTGTGGAAGCATTCGAGGCGATTCGTCGACTGATCGCGATCTACGGCCAATTGATCGATTCGAAGCGTCTCGAAGAATGGAGCCAGCTCTTCGTTCCCGACGGCGAGTTCCGGGTCTGGGGGCAGACCTACCGCGGCCGTGAAGAGATTCTGCGCGAGATCGGTGGGATGCAGCCCGAACGACCGGGCAAGCACATGGTGCTCCAGCCGGTGATCGATTTGCAGGGGCTCGATCGCGCGCAATGTTGGACGGATCTGTGCGGACTCGGGAGCGCCGAGGACGGGATTTCGATCGTCACGATCGGGCGCTATCACGACGACCTGGTTCGGGATCCCGGCGACGGTCGTTGGCGAATCGAGCGACGTGTACTCGTCATGGGCGGCGAAGAGGTCCCCGAGGACGTGGCGCCGACGCCCTCGTATTAGGCCGCTCGATCTCGACGCGACGCGCCTGCTCGGCACCATCCGACCCCGCGCGCGCCTCCGAGGTGCGCGCTCCGGGACTTGCGCTCCGGGCCCTGCGTTTCGGGGCACGCGCTCCGGGATACGTGCTCCGGGTACGCAAGAGGGATGCGGCTAGACCCGCTCGATGATGACCGCCGGTGCCATGCCGCCGCCGGTGCACATGGTGATCAGCGCGGTGGCCTCACCGCGGCGTTCGAGCTCGTCGAGCGCGGTGCCGATCAACATCGATCCGGTCGCCGCGATCGGATGCCCGAGGGCGATCGCGCCGCCGTTCACATTGCATTTCTCCGGGTCGACCCCGAGGTCGCGCATGAACTTGTAGGCCACGACGGCGAAGGCCTCGTTGACTTCGAAGAGGTCGATGTCGCCGAGGCTCATGCCCGCCTTCTCGCAGACTTTGCGCGCCGCCGGGCCCGGTTCGTTCAGCATCAGCGTCGGACTGCCCGCGGTCGTCGCCATCGCCACGATGCGGGCGCGAGGTTGGAGCCCGCTCTTCTCGAGATAGGCCTCCGAGGCCAGCACGAGCCCGGCGGCGCCGTCGACGACGCCGGAGCTGTTTCCCGCGTGATGCACGTGATCGATCTCGAGGTCCGGATAGGCCCGGGCCACGAGCTGCGCGAAGGTCTCACCGGATTCGTCGATGGGCATGTCCATGAAGTTGTCGAAGACGGTCTTCAACTCGGCCAGTGTCTCCATCGTCGTTCCCGGCCGCGGGAACTCGTCTCGGTCGAGGGCCAACGCGCCGTCGTCGTGGTGGACCGGAATCAGGCTCTTGTCGAAGCGCCCTTCCGCGATCGCGACCTGCGCGCGGCGCTGGCTCTCGCAGGCCAGCTCGTCGACTTCCTTGCGGCTGATCCCTTCCAGGGTGGCGATCATGTCGGCGCAGATGCCCTGGTGCGGTTGCGGATGCATCCCGCGCAGGTGGAGGTTGCCCTTGTCCATGGTCGCCACGCCGCCGGGCTGTTGGAGCGATCCGGTGTAGGACATCATCTCGATGCCCCCCGCGACGCACAGGTCGTTCATCCCGCTCATGATGTTGGCCGCGGCGAGATTGACCGCGGTGATGCCGGATCCGCAGAAGCGGTCGAGGGTGAAGGCGGGGGCCGCCGTGTCCCATCCGGCGTCGAGCACGCCCATGCGGCCGATGCAAGCGCCCTGTTTCCCGACCTGGGTGCTGCAGCCGATCACGACGTCTTCCACGTGGGCGGTGTCGAGGTCGTTTCGGTCGCGCAAGGCGGCGAGCACGCTTCCGAGCAGGCGCTGGGGGTGGATCTCGCTGAGCGCACCCCGACCGGGCTTGCCGACTCCGCGGGGGGTGCGGGCAGCATCGACGATATAGGCGGTAGGCATTTCGGGGTCTCCTGGCAGGGGCGAGGCGAAGGGTTCGTTGCAGTCTAGATTGTTTGAGCGGCAATGCGTCGACCGGACGTCATTCGCGATGGAATCACCCCCGCGTGGCCTGTATACCTGTTGGAGCATTCACCGGAACGAGAGGAGCAGAGATGGGACGATGTGACGGAAGAGTGGCCCTGGTGACCGGCGCGAGCCGGGGAATCGGGAAGGCGATCGCCCATCGGCTGGGCGCGGAGGGCGCCTCCGTCGTGCTCAACGCTTCTCGACTCGGCGCCCACGGTCCGCTTCCGGGGACCCTCGAGCAGACGGTGGCCGATCTCCGCAGCGCCGGAATCAAGGCCGAGGCCCTGGCGTGCGACCTCGCCGATGCTTCGGCCCGCGCCGGACTCGTCGAGCGTGCGGCGCAGGCCTTCGGGCCCGTCGACATCCTCGTGAACAACGCGGCCGCCGGCGTGATGAAACTCCCGAGCGAAACGACCAACGACGACCGCAACTTCATGTACGAGTTGAACGTCAACGCGCCGGTCGACCTCGCGCAACAATGCCTGCCGGACATGAAGACCCGGGGCGGGGGATGGATCCTCAACATCGGCAGCGCCACCTCGACGCAACCCGAGCTGCCCTACCGGGATTCGAAGCAAGCGGCGTGGATCATCGGCGCCTACGGTGCCACCAAGGCCTGCCTCGATCGATACACCGTCGCGCTGGCCCACGAACTCCAGGAGCACGACATCTTCGTGAACTGCATGATGCCGACTTCGATCGTGCTGACGAGCGGCGCCGACTATGTGCGCGACATCGCGCGGCGAAACCCGGACTGGGTCGAACCCGTCGAGATGATGGCGGAAGGGGCGCTCGAACTCTGCACCGGTCGACACGTCGGACGCGTGCTCGCGAGTCGTGACATCGTCCACGGCGCCGGTCGCAAAGTCCACAGTCTCGACGGGAAAGAGGTGCTGGGGGACGCGTTCATGCTGGCCGACGTCGAGTCGACGGCCTGAGTCGGGCGTCCGAGACGTGGGTCTGAGTCGAGGGCCCGAGTTGCGGGTCGGTGTGGTATCCGGGCTTCCGCGCGCGGGAACTTCGATGCTCATGCAGATGCTCGAGGCCGGCGGATTCGCGCTGCGGACGGATGGTCTGCGAGCGCCGGACGTCGACAATCCGCGGGGCTACTACGAACTCGACGCGGTGAAGCGCTTGTCGCGGGACGCTTCCTTCCTGCAGGACACGGTCGGTCGTGTCGTGAAGATCGTCGCGCCCCTGCTGCGCTTCCTGCCGGGCGACTACGACTACGCCGTCGTCTTCATCGAGCGCCCGCTTCCCGAAGTGCTCGCCTCACAACAGGCCATGCTCGCGCGATCGACGACCCAGGGCGGTGCGTCCGAACCGCGAGACGCCGCCGTCGAGAGCGCCCTCGCACGCGCCTTCGAGGCGAGTCTGCGCGAGAGCCGCGCCCTCCTCGCGAGACGACCCAACTGCGCGGTGAGCTACGTGAGTCACGCGCAGACTCTCGCGTCGCCCCGCCGCGTCGCCGCGGAGATTCTCGACTTCTTCGACGACCATGGGGGCCCCTGGCCGCTCGAAGCCGGTCGCGGCGGGGAGCGGCCGCCGCGGGAGGAGCGGATCGAAAGGATGGCGGCGGTCGTCGATCCCTCGCTGTGTCGGGCTCCTAGACCTGCGCCGCGCGTAGAGCGGCGGGGCGACCCATGACCCGGTCGCAGTAGTCGCGGGAGCGCGGAGTCTCGTCGCTCACGAATCCGAGGTGGCGTGCGATATTCAGTCCGTAGGCGAGCATGATATCCGCCGCGCTGAACGCGGGCCCGAGGATGAACTCCTTGTCTTCGAGGGCGCGTTCGACGACGCCGACCAGCGCGGGCGCGATCTCGCTGCCGCGCTCGACGAGCGCCGGGATCTTCATGTCGTCGGGGATCGGTCCGCCGTGGGCCGCCACTTCACCCATGATGATGGTCAGCGGATTTTCACCGTATCCGATCCACTGCGCCGCGAGGGCGCCCTCTCGAGTGTCGCGGGGCGGGATCAGCGAACCCTCGCTGTATTTCGCGACCAGGTACTCGAAGATCGCGCCGGTCTCCCACAGGACGAACCCGTCGTCCTCGATCGCCGGCACCTTCCCGAGCGGATGAATGGCGAGGTAGTCCCGCGTCTTCATTTCCGGAGTGAACATCGCGAGGGACACGACTTCGTAGGGAAGGCCGATCTCCTCACAGAGCCAGAGGACCCGCATCGAGCGCGATTGCTTCGAATGATAAACCTTGAGCATCATTTCCTTCGTGAGGCCATCTCGCCGAAGCGGTGACCGATCAGATCCGAGGGGCGAGGCGCGCGCGCGAGACCATCTCGGTCGGTGCCGTGTGCCGCGTTCCGCGCTCACCCGGCCCGGGTAGGGATCGCGTCGCGCGCACCCGCTATGCGAGAAAGCTAACACGCGGGAATCGCGCCGGAGGCGGCGATCGCGGATTCGGCCAGGCGGGCTCGAACCCGCGGGACGTGTCCGCTGGGCATTCGGGCCCATTGCGTCCCTGGTCCCGTTCGGTGGGCTCGCGTAGAGTCGAGGATCGAGTTCGCGACCCGGCGGACCAAAAGGCAGGAAGGGAAACACGAAGATGAGCAACGACGCGAAGCAGGGTCTCGGAACGATGGCGGTCCACGCCGGCCAGGTGCCCGATCCCACGACGAATTCCCGCGCGGTTCCGATCTATGCGACGACTTCCTACGTGTTCGAGAATACGGAGCACGCGGCAAACCTCTTCGGGCTGGCGGAGTTCGGCAATATCTACAGCCGGATCATGAACCCGACCAACGATGTCCTCGAGAAGCGGCTGACGGCGATGGACGGTGGCGCGGCGGGACTCGCCCTCGCGTCGGGACAGGCGGCGATCAACGCCGCGCTGTTGACGATCTGCCACTCCGGCCAGAATTTCGTTTCGGCGACCAGCCTCTACGGCGGGACCTGGACGCTCTTCACGCAAACCTTCAAACAGCTGGGCATCGAGGTCCGCTTCTTCGACCCCGACAAGCCCGAGCAGATTCACGACCTGGTCGACGAGAACACCCGCTGCGTCTATTTCGAGAGCATCGGGAATCCCAAGAACGACGTTCCGGATTTCCGCAAGATCGCGGACATCGCCCACGGCCACGACATTCCGGCGATCTGCGACAACACGGTGATGACGCCACTTCTCCTGCGTCCGATCGAGCACGGCATCGACATCGTGATCTACTCCACGACGAAATTCATCGGCGGCCACGGCGTGCATGTCGGCGGCGCGATCATCGACAGCGCGAATTTCCCCTGGGCGGACAACCCGGAGAAGTGGCCGGAGTTCTGCGCGCCGTCCCCTTCCTACCACGGCGCGATCTTCGAGGAAGCGCTGCGGGCGATGGGGAATATCGCCTTCATCATGCACGTCCGAACCCACTGGCTGCGAGATACCGGCGCCGCCATGAGTCCGTTCGCCGCCTTCCTGACTCTTCAGGGGCTCGAGACGCTTCATCTGCGGATGCCGAGGCACTGCGAGAACGCGCTCGAAGTGGCGCGATTCCTGGAGGCCCATGAGCTGGTGGAATGGGTCAACTATCCCGGCCTCCCGAGTCATTCGCATCACGCCTCCGCCAAGAAATATCTCACGGCGGGGCAGGGCGCCCTGCTCGGATTCGGGATTCGCGGCGGGGAAGCGGCGGGCAAGAAATTCATCGAGAGCGTGGAGCTCGCGAGCCACCTCGCGAATATCGGAGATGCCAAGACCCTCGTGATCCATCCGGCTTCGACGACCCATTCCCAGCTGAGCGCGGAGGAGCAGTTGTCCGCCGGCGTGACGCCCGAATATATCCGCGTGTCGGTGGGCATCGAGGATGCGCAGGACATTATCGCGGACCTCGACCAGGCGCTCCGCGCGAGCGCGTGAGGTTTCGCGCGAAGCGCAGCGTCCGCAGCGGGCGAAGAGCGTGACCGCCTCGGCGAGTCCGAAGGGGCCCTCCGCCGTGCGGCCCCTCGCGCACGCCCGCACCTGGGTGTCGCGAGATCCGCTCGTGCTGGAGGGAGGTGAGACGCTCCCCGAAGTGACGGTGTGTTTCGAGACCTGGGGGACGCTCGACGAGAACCGTTCGAACGCCGTCATCGTGTGCCACGCGCTTTCCGGAGACTCGCACGTCGCGCGCCACGATCCGGCCGACGATCCGGGATGGTGGGATCTCCTCGTGGGACCGGACAAGGCCATCGACACGGACCGGCTCTTCGTGATCTGCTCGAATGTACTCGGCGGATGCCGCGGCACGACCGGTCCAGGATTCCCGAAGCCGGGCGGGTCGACCCGCTATGGCGCCGATTTTCCGGTGGTCACCGTGGGCGACATGGTCGAAGTCCAGAAGCGACTCCTCGACCATCTCGGGATCGAGCGCCTGCGAGCCGTGATCGGGGGCAGCCTAGGCGGCCTCCAGGCCATGACCTGGGCCATCGACCATCCGGAACGGGTCGGCGCGAGTGTCGTCGTGGCCGCTTCTCCGCGGCTCAGCAGCCAGGGCATCGCATTCAATGTCATCGGGCGAAACGCGATCCGCCACGACCCGCATTTCAGCGGCGGGCAATACTACGACGATCTGGCACCCGAGGCGGGGCTCGCCCTCGCTCGGATGCTCGCGCACATCACGTATCTGTCCGACGAGTCGATGCGAGCGAAATTCGATCCGACCCGCCTGCAACCGCGGCTCATCGAGACGGGATTCGAGAGCGTGTTCTCTGTCGGATCGTATCTGGCACATCAAGGCGACCGCTTCGTCGAACGCTTCGATGCGAATAGCTATGTCACGTTGACGACGGCGATGGATCTCTTCGATCTTGGCGAGACGAACGAGGAGATCGCCCGGTCCCTCGCGCCCTCGGAATGTCGCTGGCTCTTCCTGAGCTTCTCGAGCGATTGGCTCTATCCGCCCGAGGCCTCGCGCAGGCTCGTCGATGCGCTGGTCGGCCAGTCGAAGCCCGTCACGAGTTGCGAAATCGAGAGCGCCGCGGGGCATGATTCGTTCCTGCTGGAAGACAACATGATCCTCGCAAAGTCGATCGTGGCCTCGTTCCTCGCCGTCGAAGGGGGCGCCCGCGGGCCGATCCGGGTTCCGGAAGAGGCACGCCCCGACGAGCCCACGAGCATCTTCTATTCACAGCGACTCGACTACGAGATGATCCTGCGCCTGATGCCGAAACGCGCCAGCGTCGTCGATCTCGGCTGCGGCAACGGTGAACTCCTGTCGATCCTGCGCGACCGCGGACATCGCCCGCTCTTCGGGGTCGAGTGGGATCAGGAAGCCGTGGCCGAATGCGTCGCAAGGGGGCTCGACGTCGTGCATGCAGACCTCGATCAGGGGGTGGCGGCGATCCCCGACCGCCGCTTCGATGTCGCGCTGTTGAGTCAAACCCTGCAATCGATCGTCGATGTGGCGGGTGTGCTGCGGGAGCTCGTCCGCGTCGGACGACGGGGCATCGTGAGCTTTCCGAATTTCGCGCATGCGCCGATGCGCGAGATGTTCGTGCGCGAAGGGCGACTGCCGAAAGAAGAAGGGCTCTACGCCTACGAGTGGCACGACACCCCGAACAGGCGCTTCCCTTCGATCGTGGACTTCCAGGATCTGTGTGGTCAGCTGGGGATTCGAATCGAAGAGGCGATCTATATCGATTCACGATCGGGAACTCGGGTGATCGATGAGCCCAACCTGAATGCGGACGTTGCGGTCGTGGCGCTCTGCGCGGTGGACACACCGAATCCCGTGCCGAAAGAGAGCTGAGCCGATGTCGCGAACTCCCTCCAGGCTGCCCGCCGCCCGCTACACCTCGAGTGCCTGGCATGACCTCGAAGCCGAACGATTGTGGACACGAGTCTGGCAGATCGCCTGCACGGAGGACTGCGTGCCCGAACCGGGGGACCACTGGGTCTTCGAGGTCGCGGGACATTCGATCCTGGTGGTGCGTGGGGCGGATCGGGCACTGCGTGCTTTCCAGAACGCCTGCCCCCACCGTGGGAATCTGCTCTGCACGCAGCATGGCCAGGGACTCGAAGAGATTCGCTGCGCCTATCATCATTGGTGCTTCGATCTGGAGGGGCGACTGCGAAGCATGTCGCCCCAGGGCGAAGCGGCCACGAGACCGCCCGAGCCCCGGCGCGAGGATCGATTGGACAAGCCGCCGCCGGCTGCGTCGGCGAGCGGAATCCAATTGACACCGGTTCGGCTCGGCACCTGGGCGGGTTTCGTGTTCGTGAATCTCGATCCGGACTGCGAGCCGCTCGAGGACTACCTCGAAGAGCTCCCCGCGGAACTCGACTGGGTCGGCATGGCGGACTTCTCCTGCGACCGGTTCATGACCGTGCCCCTCGAGTGCAACTGGAAGACCTGCGTCGACGCCTTCATCGAGACCTATCATCTACACGCCGTCCACCCGCAGATGCTCGCGATCGCCGACGATGTGCATACGCCCATCACGCTCTACGACAAGCACTCGAAATTCATGCAGCCCTACGGCGTGGCGAGCCCGCGTCGCCACGATGGCGTGTCGGACCAGGAGATCTGGCAAGAATTCGTCATGAATCTCGGACACCGCATGGGCATCCCCTTCGCCGAAGCCGCGAGTCCAGGGCCGGCGCCCAGCGTGCCGGAGGGCAAGACGATCCGCGATGTCCTGGTCGAGCGGATCCGCGCGCATCTCGCGACCCTGGGGTCCGTCTACGACGAGCTCGACGACCACCATGTCATCGACGACTTCCACTATCACATTTTCCCGAACGCGGTCTTCAACGTCTTCGCGGGTTGGTACGGACTCATTCGCGCGCGGCCGGGGCCGACCCCGGACAGCTGCCTGCTCGATATGTGGAATTTCGATCTGCGCCCGGCCGGCAGCGCGAACCGCCACCCCCGACCCGAAGAGGCGACTCTCGCCCCGGAAGAGTTGCCGGCCCTCGGCCCGGTCTTGATGCAGGATCTCGACCTCTTACCTCGGGTTCAGCGCGGTCTGTCGCAATCGGGCACCCGGACGATCCGGCTCACCCCGGCGGAGTCGCGGATCGGACGAATGCATCAGGTGCTCGACCGCTACCTGGACCCGCCGGAAGAGTTCCGGCTC
>JAPIWU010008966.1:0-20628 GCA_037576205.1 Pyrocystis lunula | reverse complement strand
GGCGTGGGTGACGATGATCTTCTTGATCGGTCCCGTCGCGAGTTCGAGCGCGAGCTTCTTCTGCTCGATGTGCTGACCGTAGGGCGTTCCGGTATCCACGAGCACCGACCCCTCGCTCGTGTTGATCAGGAAAATCGCCCCCTCGCCTTCGATCTTGTAGACAAAATCGTTGATCCGGATCGCGGAAACGCCCATCGACTGGAGGTCATCGACGCGAACGGGCACATCGCGCTCGACGCTCTCCGAGGCCCACGCTGGCGCCTGAGCGAGCATCGCGATGCCCAGCCCCAGCGCGAATAATGAACGAAAGACGACGCCGAGACCCTTCGCGCGAGTCGCGAAGGCAGAAACGCGAGAACACACGGATCGATTCATGACAGAACTCCCCAGGATTCGAGTTTTTGAGAAGCGTAGCGCTGCGATCGACGCCTATGCTCTCGGTCCCCGGCGACGCGGACCCGCGTGAAACCCCGGGCATCCCGGCCGATTTCACGAGACCGGATGAATTGGAGCGGATTTGGAGCGAGCGGAAGGGCTGACGAATCGAGCGCTATTCGGGTACGGACTGTCGTCGACTCCGGTGATGTACAGCTACGTGCTGATCCTGATCATGTACATGAAGTACGCGTCCGAAGAACTCGGCGCTTCGACCGCCGCGATCGGCACGATCTTCCTCCTCGCCAAGGTCTGGGATGCCGTCACCGACCCGATGGTCGGAACGCTCAGTGACCGCACCCGCTCTTCGAGGGGAAGAAGGCGGCCGTGGATCCTCGCCTCGGCGCCGCTGCTCGCCGTCTTCAGCATCATGGCCTGGGCGCCGCCGAGCTTCCTCGAAGGTCCGGCCCTGATCGGCTGGATCGCGTTCTCGGTCGTCGGGTTCTATACGGCGTACACGATGTTCGATGTACCGCATATGGCCCTCGGCGCCGAGATCACCTTCGTTGGAGCGGAGCGCAATCGGGTCTTCGGCTTTCGACAGGTTCTCAAAGTCATGGGCATGCTGCTCGCCGCGGTGCTTGGCAGCTACCTGGTCAGCCAGGGTCTCGCGACAACGAAGATGATGGCCTACGCCGTCGGGGCCACCACGATCGTCCTCATCTTCGCCGGCATCTCGCTGCTCCCCAAGGAGAGGAGCGACTTCCAGGGTCGCGGCGGCGAGAACCCCTTCCTCGCCGTACGGGACGTCCTGAGCAACCGCCATGCGCGCCTACTCCTCTTCGTCATCTTCATCGACGCGATCGGGACCGGCGGCATCGGCATGCTCACGCCCTTCGTCCTCGACTACGTGGTCGGCCGTCCCGAGCTGCTTCCGGTCCTGCTCGGCGGCAACATGCTCGCCACCCTGGCGGCGGTGCCCATGTGGATCGCCCTCGCGCGTCGCTTCGAGAAACGCCACCTCATGCTCGCCTCGATGTTCGGTAGCGCCTTCGGGTACGGCTCGATTCTCTTCGTCGGACCGGGAACCTGGCAACTGGTCGCGGTCTCCGCGCTGATCGCCGGAGCATCCTCGAGCTGCATGAATATCCTCGGCTACACGGTCAAGTCCGAGATCATCGATTGTGACGAACACCGGACCGGGGACCGCAAAGAGGGCGCCTACTTTGCGGGCTGGAGTTTCGTGAACAAGCTGGCGGCGGGCATCATGTTTGGCGTCGCCGGCTGGTCGCTCGAGGCCGCGGGTTTCGTCCCCGACCTGCATCCGCAGCCCGATCAGGTCAAGACCACCATGGTCGTGTTGATGGGCGGATTTCCCCTGGTCTGTTATTTGATTGGTGCGTACGCGTTCAGTCGATTCAGCCTCACCGAGACTGAACACGCTCGGATCCGATCGGAGCTGGATGCGCGTGCGGCGACGAACTGATCAGCCGCTCCGCGGTGGGCGCCCCTTCGACAACGCCAACCGGATCGACACCAAGGAGTCCCTCCATGACCGAACTTCCCCCGAATAGCTGGCATCCCGGAACCTGGGCCACGCGAACTCCCGACAAGGCCGCCGTGGTCATGGCGGAGAGCGGCGATTCGATGTCGTACCGCGAACTCGAAGACGCGGCGAACCGGCTGTCACGGCTCTTTCACGACGCCGGCCTCCGCCCCGGTGATCACGTCGCCTTCTGCATGGAGAATCGACTCGAATATCTCGCGATCCTCTGGGGCGCGCACTATGCCGGGCTCTACTACACGGCGATCAGCTCTCGCCTCACGACCGAAGAACTCGGCTACATCATCGAGGACAGCGGAAGCCGTGCCTTCCTGTCGAGCCCCTACATGGCGGATTCCGTCGCCGGGCTCGCAGGCTTCCTGGACTCGCTCGAAATCAAGCTCTGCGTCGGCGGTACGCTCCCGGGCTTCGACTCCTACGAAGACGCCATCGCCGATCTGTCCCCCGAGCCGCTGCCCGACCGCGTCGAGTCGCTGCCCATGCTCTACTCCTCTGGCACCACGGGTCGGCCCAAGGGTGTGAAGCCCAGCCTCACCGGCGACCCCCTCGGAGCCGGCGAAGGACTCACGGGCCTCGTCCGCATGCTCTTCGGCGCCTCGGACACTTCGGTCTACCTCTCCCCCGCCCCCCTCTACCACAGCGCCCCGCTCCGGTACTGCACGCAGTTCCTGCGGATCGGCGCGACGGTCGTCGTGATGGAACGCTTCGATGCGGAGGCCGCGCTGGCGGCGATCGAGAAGCATGGCGTCACCCACAGTCAGTGGGTCCCGACCATGTTCGTTCGCATGCTCAAGCTGGAGGAAGCCATCCGCGGCCGCTACGACACGAGCAGCCTTCAATTTGCGGTCCACGCCGCCGCTCCCTGCCCCGTCGCGATCAAGGAGCAGATGCTCGACTGGTGGGGCCCGATCATCCACGAATACTACGCGGGCACCGAGGGCAACGGCTTCTGTTATGCCTCACCAGCGGATTGGCTCGCCCACAAGGGCACCGTCGGCAAGGCCGTTTCGGGCGTACTGCACATCGTCGACGAGGAGGGAAACGAAGTCCCCACCGGCGAAGAAGGCGGCGTCTACTTCTCGGACGGCCTACAGGAATTCGAGTACCACAACGACCCCGAGAAGACGAAGGAAGGTCGACTCGCGAATGGCTGGAGCACGCTAGGCGATATTGGCAAGGTCGATGCCGACGGATTCCTCTACCTGACCGATCGCAAGTCCAACATGATCATCAGCGGCGGCGTCAACATCTATCCTCAGGAAACCGAGAACGTCCTGACCGTGCACCCCAAGGTTCAGGACGTCGCGGTCTTCGGTGTGCCCAACGCCGATTTCGGGGAAGAGGTCAAAGCCGTCGTCCAGCTCGTCGACCCGAGCGCGGCGGGTGAGTCCATTGAACGCGAGCTCATCGCCTATTGCCGCGAGCACCTCGCCGACGTGAAATGTCCCCGCTCGGTCGACTTCCGGGATGAACTCCCGCGCCACCCGACCGGCAAGCTCTACAAGCGCCTGCTCAAGGACGAGTATTGGGCGGGGCACAATACGCGGCTGCTCTAGCCCGCTGCTGTCCGAGAGCGGAGTTCGCTCGGTACCCCGGGCGGCTGCGTCTCACGGAGCGAAACTGGAGCGACCCTTGACGCCCCATCGACCGTCCTGGAAGGTCAGGACATAGAGCGAATCAAAGGTCTTGATCACGCTGCCATCGTCGCGCAGTCGAACGAATCGCGTCGCCACGTGGACCTTTCCCGGGCTCGCCTGAACGATCTTGCGGCGGGTCCATTCGCTTCTCTGCCAATCCGGCTCGAGACTGCCGCGAAGCGCCCGGCGACGCTCGGCGACGGGAATGTCCAGGATCGGCATCGCCTCTCTCGCGTTCTGCCAGATGACCACCTTTCCGCTCGCGTGGCGATAGTGCGGGAAGTGATAGGTCGCACTATGCGCTTCGATGTCGAGGTCGTTGAGCGCATCCATGAACTGGTCGAGTACACCGAGCACCGCCTGGATCTGCTCCTCGGTCATCACGACACCCGTGTCCAGGAGGATCCGGTCCGTGGCGTCTTCGCGGGGCTGCTGAGGGGTGGTGACGCAGCCGACCGAAATCAGCCATGTCAACAGGGCGAGAAGCGCGGGGAGAGCGAAGGGCTTCGGCGTCACGGGCTTTCGGAAATGCACCGAATCAGTTCTCCCCTTGCCGCACCCGAAAGAGCGGGAGCGAGATCTCTTCCGAGCGCTCCTCGAAGACGACTTCGAGCGGGGCGCCGATCTCGACCTGCTCGGGATCGACCCCGACCAGGTTGGAGAGCATGAAATAGCCCTCTTCGAGTTCGACGACGACGACCGTATAGGGCACCTCGAATTCGGGCTGTTGTGGGCGATATACCGTCGTGTAGCTGTAGAGGGTTCCGCGACCGCTCGACTCGACCCAGACGAGGTTCTCGCCGAGGCAATTTCCGCAACAGGGTTGGGGAATGAAGACGTAGCTGTCGCAATCCTGGCAGCGCTGGACGGTCAGCTTGCCCGAACGACAGGCTTCCCAATAGGGCTTCGAGAGCGCCGTCGGCCTGGGAAGAGGCGTGCGCGGCCGCGGCGTGCCGGGCGCCGAGGTATCGCTACTCATAGGGCCTCCTTTCCGAGGGCCATGACATCGCAGAAGAGTGCACCCGAGCCCCCGTTCGTCGCGAGGGCAACCTTCGGCTCGTGCAGCGTCAGCTCCGGAACCAGACGCCCCTGCAGTTGCAGCACGGCGTTCAGCGGTTTCTGCAGCAGCTGCACGACGCCGGCGTGGGAGTAGGACAGGATGCCGCCATTCGTCGCGACGGGCAGATCGCCGTCGATCCGGATCCGGCCTTCGAGCACGAAGTCCGCTCCCTCGCCTTCCTTGCAGAAACCGAAGGCTTCGAGCTGGCGAATGATCTCGAAGGAGAAGGGGTCGTAGAACTCGGCGAAGTCGACGTCCTTCGTCCCGAGGCCGCACTGCTCGAAGGTGAGCTCTGCCGCGCGCCGCCCGACCCAGCCGTATTTCTCCCAGACCGGCGCCGTCACGTAGGACATCCCCTGACGATCGAGGGCACCGCCCAATACGTGGATCGGCGTGACATCGAGGTCCTTGGCCCGCTCCGTCGAAGTCAAGATCATGCAGGCGCCGCCCTCGGAGGTGATGCAGCAATCGAGCAGGTGAAAGGGGTCCGCCACCATCCTCGAAGCCTCGACCTCCGCCGGCGAACACTCCCGTCCGTAGAAGACAGCCTCGGGATTGAGTGCCCCGTTGCTGCGGATCGCCGCCGCCACTTCCGAGAGCGCTGCGCGCGGCGTTCCGTAGATGTGCATGTGTCGCTGGGCCATCAGCGCGAACTCGGCCGCTGTATAGAGGCCCCAGCATTCGACGAACTCGTTCTCGGGCCGGGTCCAGGACACGGTCGATTCGCGATCGGTGTACTCGCCACACTGGGCGGTCGCGATCAGCACCGTATGACACTGCCCCGATTGGATCGCAGCGGCCGCCTCGAGCACGGCTTCGATTCCGGGATGCGAAGTGCCGGTCCAGGTGGGGCGTCCGCCGAACCATTGCGCCACGGTTCGCGAGTTCAGCTGACTCACCCAGGTCGAAACGTTCAGGCCATCGACGTCTTCCGGTTTCAGTCCCGCGTCATCGAGACCGCCCCGGATCGCGTCGAGGACGAGCGCCGGCTCGGTCATGCCCGGCAGTTGTTTGGCTTGGATCGTGTTGTAAGCGCCAACGATGGCGACGCCGTCGTAAGGAGTCTGCATGCATTCGAGTTTGGCACATCGAAGCCCCGACCGTCGCCCCTCTCTCAGGGCCGAGCCGCCGCCTCGCTCGCCGCCCGGGGCTTCTCGAAGACCATCACGAAGCGGTCGGTGCGCCCTCGAATCGACGCCTCGAAGACGTTCGTGGTGCGATCGTCCGAGGGATTTGCGAGAAAGTGCCCTTGTCGCGCGAGGCGAAAGCCCGCGGCGGTGAGCTCGGCTTCGACGACCGAGGCTTCGATCCGGTGCGTCGTCTTCACCGGGTCGGTGCCAGCGCCGACGGGCGCGCTGTGGTCGATCACGACGAAGACGCCGCCGGGCACCAGGGCGTCGAAGAGGCGGCGATTCATTTCGGCGCGGTCGACGCCCATCCAGACCGTGTCGTGATAGAACTGAACCATGAACGCGGCGTCGAGGCTCTCCGCCGGAAGTTCGAGAGCATCGAGTTCGGCGACGAGGAGCTCCACCCGGGGCGCCTTTCCTGCTTCCGAGCCCAGGTTGGTCCCGTCGAAGCGCAGGGAAAGGGGGGCTCCGTGCCGCTCCCCCACATACGCATTATTGTGTGCGGTGACCGAGCCATCCGGTCCCACCGCCCGCGCCAGGACTTCCGAGTACCAGCCGCCGCCCGCCATCAGGTCGATGACCCGGTCGCCTTCTTCCACCCCGGCCAGGGCGAGGACTTCCGCGGGTCGGCGCCCGGCATCCGAGCGGCGATCCTCGTCGCTCCGCGCGGCGAGTCGGGCTGCGAGGTCCTTCGTGTCCTTCGCATCGGCGAGCCCGACCGGCCGACTCACCTGGAGTCCGCCCACCGGAAGCAGGGGTTCGAGATCTCCGGGCAAGAGCCGGCGGGCGAGACCGGCCAGGGGCGTGACGCCCGAGGTCATGGCGGTGCCGAGACTGTTCAGGATCGTCCCATCCGGCAGCACCGCCGTGATGCCGGTCGAGTCGTCGTCGAGTTCGACCACGTCCCGCAGCCCCCGACCCGTCGCGGCATCGACCGCGACCAGCGAGGAGAGCACCGGCCAGGGAATGCGGCGCCCGAACAGACTCGTCTCGTAGCCGTAGACCACGGGAACCAGGACGAGGTCGTCGAGGACGGTCGGGTTTCCGTTCCCGATCGCCTGGGGTTCACCGAGCAGCCAGCTCTCCGGCAGCGCGGCTCTGGCGAGGGCCGCGAGGTCACTCTGCCAGCGCACCTCGCCGTCCTCGGTGATCGCGATGAGCGCCGGACCGTAGGCCTGAAGCGTATAGATATCGCCGTTCGGTCCAACGGCGGCGGCGGCGGAAGCGGCCTTGGTCTCGACCTCCCAGCGAATTTCACCACTGCGCGCGTCCACACCGTAGAAACGGCCGTTCTCGTCACTCACGTAGACGACGTCCGAGGCCGGCGAGAGCGAAGGGCTCGAGCCGCTGCCCGGGCCCATCTCCGTCATGAAGCCGATCTCGACGGACACGGAGACGCCGCCTCGCCGATCGCGACCCGTCGGGCTCGACTCTTCCTCGCGCTGTGCGTCGTTCATGTCAGGCGCTTCATCTATCTCGGGCACGATTATGTCAGGCACGACTATGTCAGGCACGATCATGTCGGGCGCGATATCGAGGGCATAGAGCGCACCCCGCCCCTCGGTCGTCGAGGTCGCCGCCACGAAGGCGCGCCCCGTCTCGAGATCGATCCCCGGCGTATTCGCCGAAGGCATCGCGCCGCCCACGAGCAGTTGCCAGGCCCACTCGCGTATCTCGGGATCGACGAGACCCTCTCCGAAGACGCTCTCGGGCATCGGCATCACCGTCGACGCCGCCGGCACGTGCCCCGGAAGTCGCAGTGGCGGATTCAAGCGGCGACCGTCCTCCCGCGCAAAAACGACGACGTCCCCGAAATTCGTGACCCCGAAGACATCCCCGTCCTTCGTGAAGGCGGCCGTCGTCAGCGCATTCACCGGAATCTCCTCGGAGGCGACCCAATCCCCCGCGCGCGCCGCGGGCAGATCCACCACCCATTTCACTTCCCCCGACGGCTCGAACGCGAAGAGCTGATTGCAGTCCCCGATATAGACATCTCCGTCGACATCGACGATCGGACTCGACAGGATCGCGCAGGGATCGACCCCCGCGTCCGGCGCAGTCCAGGGCGCCGACTTCCAGACCTCCTCCCCGGAGATCCGATAGGCGTGCAGATTCGAGGCGCCGCGCGCCTGACCCGTCGTGAAGTAGAGGGTCTGTCCGTCCGGGCTCATCGTCGGCGCCGTCAGGACCGAAGCCCCCGCCGCCACGGCCCAGCTCGAATAGCCCTCGGCCAGCGGAACCGGGCCGACCAGCTTGCGGTTCGCCGGTCCGCGGTGAAGCGTCGACCAGCCACCCGGCGAGTAGACGCCGCCGATCCCCCGCGTCCCCTCCGCTTCGACCGAGTTCGCGAAGACCGCACACAAAACGGCGCAACAAGCCGTCAAGGAAAGGGCGAAATGCGTCTTTCGCGAAGTCGGACGGAGTTCGGGCATCGATTGATCCTCGGGACGATGAATGAGTGCGCGAGGATAGAGGATCCTTCGAAGCGATCGCGCGGCAAGCGATCCATCGACCGCATGAGCCCGGGGCACGCGAGGCGTTCAGCCCCCCGCTTCCGCATCCAGCCAGCCCTGCGAACGCGCATGCTCGGGCCAGGCGCGCTCGACCGCTCGCATCATCGCGGGGTAGACGATCCAGTGACGGAAGGGCCCGATCAGCGACATATAGGCCCGTCCGAACGAACCCCGCGGTTTCACATAGACCGCCATCTGGAGTACCCAGTCGGAATCCTCTCGTGACTCGGCTCCCACCGGGAGCGCCACGCGACCGAAATGCATGAGCGCGTGCACGGTCTTGTTCTCGATCTCGGAGAGTTCCTCGAACTCGTCGCGGTAGATCCGCTCGAAGGGCAGTCGGGCGCGTCTCGAATCCAAAGCTGCATCGTCCTCCGCCTCTCCGTGCCCTTCGGCCTCCGCCTCGCCGTCCCATCCGAAGACGCGGCCGAGCCAACCTCGAAATCGAAACAAGCTCGACGCGAGGCCGGATCCCGAGCGCATCTCCGCCAAGGTCTGATCGAGAAAAGCACGGAACTCGGCCAGGGAAACCCGCGCCGGAACCCGGACCGGGTAGCGCCAGACATCGAGGAGATCGAAATCCCGCGCCAGCGCGTGAACACGCCAGGGCTGGGTCGTGTGGTCTTCGTCGGGGCGACGCATGGCAGACTCCCGTCGGGCGCCCACACAGGGTAGACCGAGCTCAGCGATCTCCGCCTGCAGCCGATTGCTTCGGCGTGCCGATACGGCTCGCTAGTCGAGGCGCTCCACGGTGCCGCGGTCGCCGTCGAGGATGACGCGTTCCCCCGTCCGCAGCATCCGCGTGCCGTCCCGGGTATTCAGCACCGCGGGCAGCCCGAACTCGCGAGCCACCACCGCGCCGTGGGACACCGCGCTGCCCACGTCGGTCACGAGGCCGGCGATGATCGAGAAATAGGGAGTCCAGCCGACGTCGGTGATCGGAGCCACCAGGATCTCGCCGGGCTCGAGGGCCTCGGCTTCGGCGAGGGTCGAGACGACCCGGACTCGGCCCTCGACGCGGCCTCCGCTGACCGGCTTTCCGACGACGACCCGCTCGTCGCTCGAAACCAGCGAGAGCGGCTCGGGCTGTGGCAGACCGACTTGAACGTCAGGAAAACGAAGTGTCTCTTGATAGGCGAGGATCTTGCGGCGCTCGGTCGCGGCCTCGGCCATGGCGTCACCGGGCGGCGCCGCCGCAAGCCCTTCGAGTTCCTCGTGAAAGAGGAAGTAGACCGCGTCCGAGTCCGGGAGCCGCCCCTCCGCCACCAACTGATCGCCGAGTTCGCGGTAGGCCGCCTTGAACACCGCCGTGAGGCCCACGAGCAGAGACTTGCCGCGCTCGCGATTGCGCACCGCCGCGTGGGCGAGTCCGCGGATTCGATCGAAACGCGCAGCCCCCTCTGGCCGGGCGACGGCCCTCTGTGACCCGACCACGGCACCCTGTGTCCGGGCGACGGCGCCCTGCTTCCGCTTCGCGGATTCCTTCGCTGGATCCTCGGCCGATGGATCCGGCGCCGCGAGCCGGCCACGAAGCTGGGTGCGAAGCGAGCGCAAGAGCGGGCTCGGGTCGTGCGCCCATTCGGGTTGCCGGATATCGAGTTCGCGCAGGCTCCGATGTCCGTGCATTGCGAGATAGGCGCGCCATACCCGGCCCGGCTCTCCCGAGTCTTCCCCGTTCAGCCAGGCGAGGGCGGCGGCGTCCTCCATGTCTGCGAAATGGGCCGATCGGTCCGGCGCCGCCAACAGCGAGGACAGGATGCGCTCGGCCCCTTCGGCGATGTCGGCGCTCTCGACGCCCTCCGCTCCGGCGAGCACCGACGCCACGATGGCGTGATGTTCGTCGGTCGGCTCTTCATCCCCTGCGAGTCGGCCTAACATGATCGGCGCGAGGGCACCGGCGCCGGAGGAAATGACCAGGTGCAGCTGATAGCTCTCGTAGAGATCGCCGAGGCGAGCGTCGATGTTGCGCCAGGTCGAGAGGCTGTCGGGCCCTACGACGATCGGCCCCCGAGCGAGCAGCGCTTCCATGCGCCGAATCCGCGGCTGCGGCCGCAGAATGGCGAAGACCTGACGCAGGAGGCGCGGGAACCGGACCCAGAAGGGCGTCGGTTCCGGATTCACCACCTCGGGCACGTGACGGCCGCAGATCGCCAGACTCTGCTGGTCGGGGCTGCTCCCGGAAACCGCCGAGGAGAAGCGCGCGCCCTCGCTCATGTTGATGAAGAGATGTCCGTGGGACATCGCGAGATAGCGATCGGGTTCGCCCTCGGGACGGGGAAATCCGATCGAGCGCTTGATACCCTCCCAGCCGACATCGATCCCCCGCGCGCAGGTCGAGTAGGTGAGCGGCGAGACGGCGCCCGGCATCATCTCGCCGACATTGCAGCGGGTGCACACGTCATCCGGAAAGGTCGGCGGCACGTCGAGGGTCTGGGGGTCGAGGCCGAGGGTCGTGATCGGTCGCGCCTGCAGCCAGTGGAGCGTGCCCTTCTGGTCGATGGCCCATTCGAGATCGAGGGGCTCCCCGGATCGCGCTTCGGCCTCGAGCGCTTCCCGTGCGATGCGATCGCGTTCGGAGGGCGCGAGGAAGGGCTTCTCCTCCGCGAGCTGCGTCGGCTCCCAGCGTTCCTCGGTCCGCAGCCATTCATCGTGGTCGGCACTCGCGTGCCCCGAGACGAGGGCTTCGCCGAGCCCCGCGACGCTGTCGAGAACGAGGCGATTTCGGCGGTGGGTCACGGGATCGACGGTGAAACAAACACCGGACGCCCGGGCGTCGATCATGCGCTGCACGACCACGGACATCTCGACCCGGGCCGTGTCGGCGGCCTGCGATTCCGAGGCATCCCGTTCGTCGCGGTAGGCGCTGGCCCGCGCGCTCTCGACCGACTGGAGGCAGGTGCGGATGGCCGCGCCGAGGGCAGCCGCCCCTTCGACATCGAGCACCGTATCGTATTGCCCGGCGAAGGAAGCTTCGGCGCCGTCCTCGCCGATCGCCGACGAACGCACCGCCAGCTTCTGCGTGCCGAATCGCTGCAACAATTCTGCGACCAGGGACTCGATCTCGCTGGCCCCGGTGCGGGTCGTCGCGCCGACGATCACCACCGCTTCGGGAATGCGCAGCCCGAAGTCAGTCAGTCGGGCGAGTCCCGCGGCTTTGCCCCCGACGGGTTCACCGGCGATCTCCGCCAAACTGAGTATGCGTGCCGGCAAGATTCCCTGGCTCCTCGTATCGCGGGATCGCGAGGGGCCGATTATGGCGGAAAACGATCCGCGCTCAACCGGCATTCGTGAGCGGCGTCACCCGGTCGTCCGGCGTCGAGACCGAACCAGTGGACTCCAAGGCAATGAGGAATCGAAGCGTGGCGACCCCCCTGCGGCCTGTACGGCCCCGCGAATATCAGCTTCTGAGCGATGCGCACCGTGCCCGGAACAAGGGCAAGGGACGTGCGGCGATCCGGCTCTATCGGCGGATCCTGATCGAGAATCCGAGCAACCTCGAAGTGGCGCTGCGCGTCGCGCCGATGCTCGCCTACGCCGGCGAAGGCTTCGAGGCCTGGCAACTCTACCGACGCGTGGCGCGCGGGTACGCCCGGGACAAGAACTACACGGAATGCCTCGCCGTATACCGGGAGGCGTGTCGCTTCGTGCCCTTCGAGTTCGAAGCCTGGCGACTCTGTGCCGAACTCCAACTGAAGATGAAGAAGCCGGAGGGCGCCTTCGAAACCCTCGTCGAGGGGCGCGTTCATTTCGGGCGACCCGGCACCCGAGCCCAGGCCATTCAACTTCTCTGCCGCGCGCGCGAGATCGAGCCCTGGGACGATGAAGTCCTGCTCGACCTCGCCCAGCTCTACGCCGCGAACGACCAGTCGGACCTCGCCCTCGAACTCTTGTCGACGCTGGCCTGCCGGGTCGAGGGTGAACTGCTTCGCAAGGTGCGCTGGCTCCAGCTCCGATTGACGCTGTCGGCGCGCTATATCCTGCTCTGGCTTCGCACCTGGGGGAGTTCCGATCGAGAGGCAGCCATGCCGCTCGTCGACACCTTCGAACTCGAACGCGAGGCCCTCGAACCCGTCCGCGAGACGCCGCATCTGCGAGAGGTCGGCTCGCCCTAACGGCGTCGCCCGAGAACCTCTCTCCACCTGACTCCACCTGGCGCCCCGCCCACTTTCTGATTTTTGTCGGCACAGGGACAGGACTCAAGCCTCCCGCTCACCGCCCCAGCGATTCCAGTAGGTCACCTCCGCCGCTGCCTTTCGCTTGGCCGGCTTGAGGACCGCGCCCTTCGTGTAGGCGACGGGGAGCAGGATCGTCTGCGTCACGTCTGCGGGAATCCCCAGCGCCTGTGCGACCCGCTCCTCCTCGGTCACGAGCAGCGTCGTCCAGGTCGTCCCGAGCCCCGACGCCCGAAGCGACAACATGAGCGACCAGGCCGCCGGCAAGACCGAACCGTAGAAAGCCACCTGCATCGCCGGGTCGTCCGCTTCCACTCGCCCCTCGGAGCAGACCAGGATCAGCGCCGGCATGCGGTGGAGATTCTCCGCGAGCCCGACGTAGGTCGGTCTTTCCCCCGGCAGCTTCTGGTCGCGCATCTGTTCGGGGATCCGGTCGCGAAAGCGATCGGCGAGCCCGTCGAAGCCCGCGCGGTAGAGCTCCGCCACCCGGGCCTTCGGCTCCGCTTCGGTGAGGACCAGGAAGCGCCAGGCTTCGCGGTTCATTCCCGTCGGCGCCTGCACCGCCGCTTCGATGCAACGCTCGATCACGCCGGGCTCGACGGGTCGCTCGTAGTCGAGACGCCGACGCACGGATCGCGTCGTCTCCACGACCTCGAAGAAATCATCGCTGGCCGTGCCGCCATCCGAGCCTCTCGGCGTCATCAGCGAACCAATACCTTCCGGCATTGGGGACACTGCAGCAGCGCGTCTTCGGGTTTAGCGAGCATGCGGGAACGTTCGAGGGAGGGCAGCGCGATGCGGCAGCCCGCGCAGCTCCCCTCTTCGAAGGACGCCGCGCCCCGTCCGCCGCTGCGCGGCTGGGCGCGCAGCCGCTCATAGGCCGTCATGACCTCCGCCGGTAGCGCCGTCGCGAGGCCACCCCGGGTCTTGGCGAGCCCCGCGATCTCGGCGGCGGCCTCGGCCTCCGCCTTGCGCAGCGCCTCGGAGACCTGCTCCGCGTCCGCGCGCAGACTGGCGATCTCGCTCAGCGCCGCCTCGATCTTCGCCTCGACGCCCTCGATCGATTCGAGCAGCGTCATCTCCTCTTCCTCGAGTTCCGCCTGCTTGTCCCGAAGCGCCTGTTGGGACGCATCGTGCGCGACCGCTTCATCGCGCCCCTTGCGCTTGCCGGAATAGCGTTCGACCTCCGCCGCCTCGATGTCGCGAGCGATCTGGGCGACCGCGCGACCGAGTTCTTCCTCGGCTTCCTCCAAGCGACCGCGTTCGGCGCGTGCCGCCGCGAGCTCGGCGTCCAGCTTGGCGGATCGGGCCGAGAGTTTCGGCAGGACCTTGCGTTCGGGCAGCTCCTCGACCTGCTTCCGCAGGCCGTCGCCGGCCAGGTCGAGCTCTTGAATTTCGAGAAGCGGGGCGAGAAAGGACATGTTCAGCGATGCTCCTGTTCGAGGAGGGTATCCCAGAATGACCGCGCGCATCCGAACGATCGACTACGACCACGATGGCCACGCTCTCGGCGGGCAACTCGCCTGGGACGATGAATGGCAGGAGGCGCGCCCCTGCGTGCTGGTCGTGCACGACGCCATGAAGAGCACCCAGGGGTTCGAGGAGGAGCGCGCCGTCACGCTGACGGGACTCGGGTACGCCGGCTTCGTGGTCGATGTCTACGGGCGAGGCGTCCATTGTTCGACGCCCGAGGAGTCGTTCACGAAGATGCAGCCCTTCCAGGAAGACCGCGCTCTGCTTCAGGAACGACTGCTCGCGTCCGTCCGTGCCGCGGCGGCCTTACCCGAGGTCGACGGCGACCGGATGGCCGCGATCGGCTACTGCTTCGGCGGCATGTGCGCACTCGATCTCGCGCGCATGAATGCGCCGCTCCTCGGCGTCGCGAGCTTCCATGGGCTGCTCACGCCACCAGCCCCCGAAGTCCTTCCGAAAGTCGACATCGAGCCAAAGGTCCTCGTGCTGCACGGCTGGGACGATCCCTATGTGCCGCCGGAAATGATCGAACCCTTCGCCAAGGAAATGAGCGCGCGGAGTGCGGACTGGCAGCTCCAGGCCTTCGGCCACACCGTTCATTCGTTTACGAACCCGACCTATTCGGATCCCGCCCAGGGCGTGGCCTACGAGCCCAGGGCCGCGAAACGCTCCTGGCACACGCTCCAGGGATTTCTCGACGAACTCTTTCCGGAACGGCCGCGCACGGCCCATTCGTAGTGGGGGACGCGAGCGGCCCGAACGTCTAGGCTTTCGACATGCCCGAACTCGGACCCGACAGCCTCGTTTTCAACACGACCAACATCCTGGGAGGCGGGGTTCGCGAAATCGTCGCCGCCGCCGTCGCGGGGGGCTACGACGCCATCTCGATCTGGCCCCAGGACGTCGATCGCGCACGCAGCGAGGGACTCGACCTCGGCGACATCCGCAGCCTGCTCGCGGACAACGGGCTCGTGGTTGCGGATGTGGACGCGCTGCTGGTGTGGTCGAAGCTGGTCTTGCCGAAGCCCGGGGAAGCGATGTTCGAGATGGCCTCGGAGGAGTCTTTCTACGAAGTCGGGGAAGCGCTGGATGCGCGCTCGATCAACGTGGTCCAGGGCTTCGGGGCGACCCTCGACCTCGACCGCGCCGCCGAAGACCTCGCGCGGGTGTGTCGTCGCGCGGCGGAGCACGGACTCTTCGTAACCTTCGAATTCCTTCCCTGGACCGGCGTCCCGGACGTCACGGTCTGTCTCGATCTGCTTCGCCGCACGGGCTGCGACAACGCGACCATCATGTTCGACAGCTGGCACTGGTTCCGCGGCGCCCGGGACCTCGACGCGCTCCGCGCGATTCCCGGCAGATTCATCGGCAGCACCCAATTCAATGATGCGCCGGAGAAGGCGTCCGACGACCTCCCCCGCGAAGCCATGTCGGCGCGTCTCTCGCCGGGCGAGGGCGATATTCCGCTCGCCGATCTGATTCGCGTGCTCGACGAGATCGGATCGCGGGCACCGATCGGGGTCGAGGTGATTCACGCGCGACACGAATCGATGGATCCCGCCGAAGTCGGTCGCTACACCGCGGCCGACATGCGGCGCGTGCTCGCCGAAGCGCGACCGGGGTCCGGCGCGTGAAGGAGCGAGACGCATCGCCCTCGAACGCCCCCGCGAAAGATCCGACGCCACTCTTTTTCGAGGACTACACGCCGGACTTCGAAATGAGCGGTGGACGCTATCTCGTGCGCGAGGAGGAGATCCTCGAATTCGGCCGGCGCTTCGACCCCCAGCCCTTCCATACGGATCCGGTCGCCGCCGAGACCGGCCCTTTCGGCGGTCTGATCGCCCCGGGATCGCTCACCTTCGCGATTCGCAACGCCCTCTACAATCAACTTCCGGGTCGCCCCGCCCTGGTCGCGGGCCTCGGCCTCGAGCGCATGGATCTGCCGACGCCGGTGCGCCCCGGGGACGTCCTCTCGATTCGCGTCTCGGTCCTCGAGAGCCGGCGATCGAAGTCGAAACCCGACACCGGCATCGTCGTCCTCGAGCAATTCGTCGTCAATCAGAGCGCCGAAACGGTGTTGTCCATGACGGCGAAGATGATCGTGCGGGCGCGAGCGAGCGCCTGAGACTCTTTGCACGAAGAGATTTCGGCTTGCACGAAGCGCCTCTAGGCGGCCAGAACAGGCGGGCTCAGGCCATCTCGAAGTCGTCGAAGTCGAAACCCGGCGCGACGACGCAGCCCACCAACGCGTAGCCGGCGGGGCCCGGGAGCGCCGCGGCGCGTTGCCAATCGCCGGCGGGCACGATGACCTGCAAGGCGGCGTCGGGGCCCTGCCCGAGCTTCGTCGCCCGCGCCGGATCGTCCGCCTCCGCGCGCGTCGCGCCGATTCCCAGCAGGAGATCGTCGCCCTGGTGATGCATCCAGAGTTCTTCGGAAAGCACGCGGTGGAGTGCCGACTCCATTCCCGTCGGCAACAGGAAATAGATCGAGGTCATCGCCGCCCGGTCCCCGGAGTAGACTTCCGGAAGCGCCGTCCGCGGCCAGAGCCGGGGCGAGCGCCAGACCTCGCGGTACCAACCGCCCTCCGGATGGGGCTTCAATTCGAGTCGGTCGATCAATGTGCGAACTCCGGATTTCATCTCGACACCCCTGCGCGCACGTGACGCGCCTCGTATTCCTGGCGGTCAGACGCGGCGGTAGCGATCCGGCTCGACGGCGACGGCTTCTCCGCGGTCGAGCATGCGCGCGAGATGGAGCTCGCCGCTTCGGCGTTCGACGTGCTCGACGACGGGGCTCTCGACATGGGGCCGGTAGATGAAGCGATTCTCCACCATCTCTTCCAGCGTCCTCGGCTCGGACAGGAAGTCGAGCATCGCTCCGTGTCGGCGCTCGATCACCGCGGCGAACGCGTCGATTCGCTCACGATATTCCGAGCGGCCGCGGATGATGCCCTTCTGGTGGAAGGTCACGTAGTAGGCCGCCTCTTCGTCGCGCACCCGGCGCAGGCTCTCCTCGAAATCGTCCAGGTCGCTCCAGGCGTCGCCGTAATAGGGGCCGAAGCCCGTGAGGTCGATGTCCGAGAGGAAGAAGACTTCCTCGGAAATCCGGAAGCCGCTGTGGCCGCGGGTGTGACCGGGCAGATGAACCGCTTCGATCGAAACCCCGCCGAGGTCGAAGACCGCCCCATCCGAGAATCCTTCGGCATCGGGCCGCGGCGAGAAGTGGAACTGGTCGACGACGATTCGCGCGAAGGCGGCGCGCTTCTCGGCGCTTCGAAAGCCGAACACCTCCATGAGCCCTTCGAGGGACCGGGCTCCGGGCAGGTCCGCCTCGTGGATATGCACACGTGCCGCTTCGAAGAAGCCGTTGCCGGGCATATGATCTTCGTGCGCGTGGCTATTCAGGACCGCGTCGATGCGAATCGGTAGTCCCCCGCGCGCGACGACATCGATCGAAGGATCGATCACGAAAGATTCGCTCTCGCCCTTCACGAGCAGCGAATTGCCGGAGGGATAGGCGCCCTTCGATGTCCCGACGAGCACGCTCACCCGGTCCGTCAGCTGCTCTTGCGCATCGCCCCAATCTGCCAACATCCGAGAAGACTAGTCGCGCACCCCGTCTCCCGCGACGTCTCGAACGAAACGTGATCGCGACTCCGCGGGGGTCCTGCGCCGAGGCCGATGCCGAAGACGCGTCCCACCGTATACTCCCGACGTGCAGCCACCCGTGCAGGAAGAGGATGCCCCCTGGTGGGACCGCGACCGAAACGTTGCGGCCCTGATTTTCTGTGTGGCCCTCGTCCTGCGCTTGCTCCATCTGCGCGAGATCCAGCTGAACGACCCCTTCTACGCGATCGCGAGCGTCGACGGCAGGATCTACGACGAATGGGCGCGGGAAATCCTCGGCGGCGATTGGCTCGGCGAGGGCGTGCTCTATCTCGGCCCGCTCTATCCCGCCTTCATGGCTGCGGTCTACGCGCTCTTCGGCGCAAGTCTGCCCGTCCTGAAAGTCGTGCAGGCTGTTCTCGGTGCCGGAACCTGTGTGCTCCTCTGGGGCATCGCGCGCGAGCTCTTCGATCGGCGCATCGCGGCCCTGACCGGCGGGCTCGCCGCATTCTACAAGATGCACATCTTCTACGGCGCGACCGTGATGATCGTGAACATTCAAGTCGCACTCGTCGCCGGTCTCGTCTGGGCGAGTCTGCGCGCTCTTCGAAATCCGACTCTCCCGGGCTGGATGTTATGTGGTCTCCTGCTCGGGCTCTCCGCCCTCGCGCGTCAGACCGTCCTCCTGATGGCGCCGATTCTCGCCCTCTGGATCCTCTTCGGGATGGCCGGCCACGATTCCTTCGCACGACGGTTCGCCCTCGGGACGGCCTTCGGGATCGTGATCCTGGCGCTGATCCTGCCCTTCACGGCCCGGAACCACGTCATCGGAGACGACCTCGTACTCTTGAATTCGACGGGTGGAGCGAATTTCTACATGGGCAATCGCCGGGGGGCCGACGGGACCTGGCAACTGCCGCCGATCGGCGCGGGCCTCCGCGTCGACAACCCGCGCGACATGCGAGACGCGTTCGCCCGAGAGGCCGAGAAGGCCGAGGGGCGCCCGCTCAAGGCTTCCGAGGTGTCTTCCTATTGGCTCGGCCGCGGCGTCGATGAGATCCGCGCGGACCCGGGACGTTGGCTCGTACTCGAAGCCCGCAAGTTCGGACTCTTCTTCAACGCCACCGAGATCTGGAACAACCGCTCCGTCGAAGTCTCGAAGCGCTTCTCCTGGGTGCTTCGCGCGCCGCTCGTCGGATTCGGATTCGTCGTCCCCCTCGGCCTGCTCGGCTTCGCGCTGAGCGCCGGGCGTTGGCGAGAACTGGTGCCGGTCTACAGCGCAGTCTTCGCCTACCTGGCGGGGGCGATGCTCTTCTTCGTCCTCTCCCGCTACCGGCTCCCCGCGATCCTGCTCTTCATTCCCTTCGCTTCCTTCGCCCTCTTCGAACTCGCCGACCGGGTGCGGGCGCGGCGCACCGCGACCCTGGCCGCCTGCCTCGTCTGCTGGCTTGCCTTCCTAGGGCTCAGCCATCTCCCCCTCGATGCGGGAAACCGAATGCACATGGCCTACTACAACCTGGGCAACAAATTCCGCGAGCTCGAGCGATACGACGAGGCCGTCGACGCCTATCGCGCCTCCCTCGACGCGTTTCCCCACGCGATCTCGACCCACAACAATCTGGCGCTCACCTTCGAGCGGGCCGGAAGAAGAGAGGAAGCGATCCGCGCCTGGACCACGGTCGGCGAGATGGCGGCCCGGAACGGCGACCGCGTCCGGGTGGAGCGCGCCGCGCGCCATCTATTGGAGCTGACCCAGGCTCCCAGCACGGACGGGATCCCCGAGGGGCATACGCGTGCCCGACTCGAACCCGACGGGGACGGTCCAAAACAAGAAAAGTGACTCCCGAATGCAAATGATCGGGCACCCGCCGGCAGGGCGGAATCACCTAGTTCGGTGAAACCAGTAGGAGCCCTGTCGATCATGTCGAATCTTGCCCGAGTGGAACTCAACGATCCGGACGCCGAACTCGTTCGCACCTGTCAGGCCGGTGGCCCCAGGGCGGACGCGAGCTTCGCGCGTCTCGTCGACCGCCACGCGCCCGCGATCCGGCGCCGAGCGGCGCGCATTCTCGGCGACGAATGCGAAGCGGAGGACGTCGTTCAAGAGGTCTTCGTGAACGTCCACCGATTCCTCGATCGCTACCAGCCGGATCGCCCCTTCAGCCATTGGCTCTCGGTCGTCACCCTGAATGCCTGTCGCATCGAACTCCGCCGCCGCGCGGGACGAGACCGACGCCATGATGCCTTTCGGACGGATCCGGGAATCGAGACCGTGACGACACCGAAAGGCGACCCGATCCTCCGGGAATGGCTCGACCAGGCGCTGCGCGACCTCGACCCGGTCACCCGGCAAGCGATCCTGCTCCGGGCCCTCGACGGCCTCGGTTACCGCGACATCGCCGAGCGATGCGGACTCAGCGAACCCGCCACGAAGATGCGCGTGCTGCGCGGGTTGCGCGGGCTGCAATCGCGCTTCGCCGAGGAGAGCGGGCTCCCCGCGCCCGGCTCACGCCCCTCGCCGAATGGCCAGCAGGCGGCCTGAAAAGGCGTCTCGATCGGCGCCTGATGAGGCGAAAGGCGACTTGGCCAGAGCGCGACGCCCACGCCTGTCCAGATAACACGATTCGAATAACACGACCCGAATAACAAGAAACGAATAACAGGGCCCGAAGAACACGTCCGGATGGCCGACGGTCGCGCTGCGGCCCGTCGGAACTCCGTCGATGTCGGGCGATACCGGGCGATACCGGGCGATGGAACGCGGCCTATGGAACGGGCGGCGATTCCCCACCGCACTCGTGACCCAGCCGCGCCAGGATCCTGCACACGCTCGGCACGGCGGGGGTGCGCCCGGGCCCGCTGGCGTGGGCCGCACGAAAGAGTTCCGCCCGGGCGATCTTCGGATCGCCGGTGACCCCGGTGAGGACGGCGAGCACACCGGTGACATGGGCGGCCGCCAGACTCGTACCGTTTCCGAAGGCGAAGGCGTTCCCGGGAACGGTCGACAAGACGTTGACGCCCGGCGCTGCCAGCTCGACCCAGGGGCCGCGATTGCTGGCTTCGAAGCGACGGCCCTCGCGGTCGACCGCCCCGACGCCG
>JAPIWU010007860.1:0-20700 GCA_037576205.1 Pyrocystis lunula | reverse complement strand
TTCGCGAAGCTGTAAATTTTCTCTCAAGATTTTTACCCGACTAGCATTCCTTTTTTGTCGCTCTCTTTTAGGGAGCGACTATCTTCCACAAAATAGCACGACAATCCACAATTTAAAGCGAACATTTTTTTATTTATATCTCGAAAATAACGTGGCGATTATTCTCTTTTATAGCGCGGCGACTTATAACAGATAGTTACATCGTACTCGCAGAAACAAAACCACAAGTTAAACTTGCGTACATTCAGATTATTGTCAATATGTTCATTGAACATGGTCTAGAAATTCACGAAAAATTACTAGTAGACATTTTAGTTTTTGCTGCAAAAAACCACTTTACTGCTGAACTGCGTACAACAATCTATCAATACCTTTCAACTACGAAATTAGAAACTTCAAGTTTAATAGAAACAATAAATTTTAATATCCCAAGGGGATCTAACAGAGTATTTTATTTATCCTTAGTAAAAGATCTCATCTACTTCTATAGCAGCATGACAAATAACTCTTCTTATGAAAATAGTCAATTTATTTTGGATATAGCGCGAGCACTTAACATTTCGTTAGAAGAGATAAAATTCATGGAAATGGTATGTAATTATGATAAACAAATTTTGGACAATAACATCGAAGATAGTACTATAATAAAAAATATGAAAGACCTTGCGCAAAAAGCTAGGGCAGTAAATATTCCTATCAGCTCTATTGTAATAAGTGGTAATAGTATAGGGCTAAGCGCACAGCAAGTCGTAACTGGTTTTTCAGCTTTAGGCCTTGGCTCTTGTCTAGGTTTAGCATCAGTAACAACTCATATTAGTCTGTTAGTTGGTATTACAAGCTGGTATTTATATTTAATTCATGAGCAAAGAAAAAAAAGTACTTATCGCAAGCGAATGATACTGCAAATTTTAGCCATGTACAACAAAGCGCTTATTAACCTTGTACAAGATATTAACATCATATCTAGAAAAATAGAACTTTGCGTAGAAAAAGAAGTTATAGACAAACAAGCAATACAAAATCTTACTCGTAAACTTACTCTATTAACAAATGTCACAGTAACTCTAAGAGAAAAAGCACGAAATCTCGAAAGTAGAGAAATAGACAATAGAGGGGATATTCGATTATTTTCAGAACCTGACCATCAATCTTAAATATCTTGTTAATTAAATTTTGGCCAACCGTATCTTCGCGTTTTTTGCCTCATGATCCACCGGAAAAGCCCAAAACAAGGGTAAATAATAGTGCTAAAAATAAAAGAAAACAGCGGCTACAGTAAAGATTCAAAGCTGTAAACGTAAACATGTACACCATTTTCTTTTGTTACTGGTAAAAAACAATTCAACCCAGAATGGCTCTGTTGCAAAAAATTGGAAAGAAAAAAATTAAGGGTGGGGTTATTGAATGTTTTTATCAGAAAATATCAAAAGGAGAGCAGCCGCCGAATCAGTTGTTGGGTTATGGCGTGGAAATTGACTCAGTACACTCGTTGGTAAAACCAGAATTATTTGATAATCTAGAATATGCCAGCATAAATTAGGTAAAAATCGCAGGCTAAAGAACTGGATGGAGATTACCAATAGTTTAAATGGCGAACCTTATGGTATTGAGATCGCATTTGCATATAATTATGAAAACGGATAAGAGCGCGTGGAACCGTATGAAAGCGAAAGTCGCGCTCCGGCGGAACAGTAAGTCAACGCTGCTAGTCGTATGTTTAGAGTTTCTTTTTTTCTTTCGGCGTTTTAGTTTCTTTTTTCAAGCTAATTGTATTATTTTGTGATATTTTAACATTCCATTGGTCTTTTGTTTCCCAGGCATAACTTTTATTACGATCTCCATACTCTGTGATAGTAAGACCTGAGGGGGGGAACAAATGTTGTGTTACAATTGAATTGCATTCGATAAGATCATGAAATAATAGTCCTATTTCTGAACTTTCGTCATCAAATCCTGATATGTTTTTACTAAAATTTGACGAGGTGAAATCAATATAAACTTTTTTATAAAAAGGTTTTACTTCTACCTGACTTGTAAAAGTAATGAAAGATATTGCACTTTTTCTGATTTTGTGTTTGTCAAAATCTTTATGATATATGTAAGTATTGTTCCCTATAGTTTTTTGTTTATAATTTCTATATTGAGGTAAAATTTTTGTTTCACCGGAAATGTTGATTTCACCCATATTAACTTTATTTACAACTTCAGCGATATCTTTTAAAATTGTATATTTATTTTTTATATTTTTATACATTTTTTTTACTATTGTTTTGCGGTCATATATTTCTAGTTGGACATGTGTGCTTCTTGGCCACTCTTCAATAAAACATCGCACTAAAACATTAGGGAAGTTGTATATGTTTCTTAAGCCATTGCCGTTTACATAGCTATTTTGTGATAGGTACATACGATGTTCGTATGTCTTTAAGTATTGTTTGGGTAACCTGCCGAATTTTTTTATCATGAGTTTGTAGTGGTCAATACTACCGTATTCTCTTTTTAAACCTATCAATCGATTTTTTATGAAATAAAGTTGTGTCCTTTCTGTATAGCGTTTTCCGATATAGCGAAGTTCTTTTTGCTTTGTATAAAAATCTGCCCATGGATGATTATCTTTAAACTTACCTTTTTTAAAAAGACTTGAATTTTTTTTCATTCCAAACGAATATTCTTGAAAACCTTTTTGATTATAAAATTGCGAATTAATTTTCATAACGTTGTCGACAATATTCCGCGATAATTGCGTTGATTTTTTATCTTGCAATTCTTTTTGGGTAATCCATTCCCCATTATATTTTATCAAACCTTTTGCTTTTTGTACTTTGTCAAACGTAATCCATTTTCCTTGATACTTAACCAGACCTTTTGCTATTTGGGCCCGAGCAAATTCTTTTTGGGTAATCCATTCTCCATTATATTTTATCAAACCTTTTGCTTTTTGTGCTTTTTCAAAAACCTTAATCGGAACCCATTTTTCATTGTATTTAACAAGTCCTTTTTCTAATTGTTCTTTTTCAAACTTCTCTTTTTTTGTGATCCATTTTCCTTGATAGAGAACTAAACCTTTGGCTATTTGATCTATATCGAATTTTTCTTTTGCTGTAATCCATTTATCTTGAAAATATATCAATCCTTTAGATTTGTTAGACAAAAACTTTATTTTATTTTTAAGATTAGTGTCTAAATTTAGTAACATATCGCTTACTTTAAAAGAATAATTTTCAAGAGATTCTTCATAACTAAGATCGCTAATCTTTATTTCGTATTCATCTTTTAGATTTTCTTTTAACGTCGAAAGATTACTTTGAATTTTTTTGTAATACTCAACACTCAATTGATATTGTTTATCTTTTTCATTTTTCAAAGCCCGTATAAAATTTTCAACAAGATATAAATATACAATTGCACTTTCAGCTTTCAGCACAAAATCTCCTGTAGGAAATTCTTCCAAATAGCTTTTGTAAGCACTTTCAGTATTTTCTAGTTTTGCTTGTTCGAATTTTTGTAAATCTGGATTTTCACTACAGCCAAAAAGAAACATAAGCAATATGAAAATTGCATAGTAATTTTTATTGAAGATATGAATGCACATGTCGTAAATACCTATTAATTAGAGAAATTTTTTGTCAAATACATCATTTTAATTTAGATTTTCTCAAATGATTGATAGTATATAATTTTCAAAATTCGCCTTAGAAGGCTTCCAGCATCGTAGGTTACTACTTTGATATTATCAATCAGTCACTCGTATCTCAGCTAGAAATTGTTTTTATTCAATGTTAAATGATAGCGAAAAACCAAAGTCAAAAACAAGACAAAAATAAAGCCAAGAAAAAAGTGCGATCACGCCCATGATCACCGCAATGATCTACTTTTTTTAGATTATATCCACATGATGAATGTATTTTTGCCCTAGGTTTCGTTCTTTTGCCATTGTTATCCTACCGATATTCTTCTATTCTATTGTGTTTGGTGAAGTGTGGTTACTAATACCTTCGAAATTTTGTTTGGCGCGGATTCTTATGTTACCTAATGAGTGTTACTAAGTATAGTTGCTTTGATTCACAACACTTAGAATCAATGCATACTGGCTTTCGTGTTCAACTGCTTTGTACACATTTATAGGTTTGTTTTTTACAATACTTAGTATTCTAGCCTCGTTTTTTTTGCTACACTTGCAACCTAGTATAATAGAAGATATTGTACTGTCAGGTATTTCCGACAGTACTCCGTTTTCTGTTGGTGTGTATTGTTTCCCTTTGATATGTTTCCTGTCAACGGATAAGCGCCATTCTCTTTCATATGTCCAACTTACTTGCTTTACTCTGAACGCATCTAGAATATCTGGAATGACCTGATCCTCTGGTTTAGATACATCTACTACAGGACACTTATCTTGGTAAGATACTTTTCCAAATTGGTCGCCATCTCGAAAGTAAGATACCAAATCTTTAAACTCTATACAAAAACCTTTGTGTCCTTGCGAGTAGTGAGAAAAAAGAAGGTTATCCTCAGGAGTCAAAATTGTCCCATTCTTAACACGACTTTCAGATATTTTACTACAAGAAAAAGTACAAATATTATTTATTACCTTTTCTCTTATACCATTATGCCAAATACTTGATTTAACAAAATCTGCAAGATACTCTTTTGTACTTTCCCGACCAAACTTTCTATCCATTTTTTTAGCAAAACTTTGGTCAAAGTCATAATCTCCTAAATGGTAATTTATTTTTAATTCAAATGGATCGTTCAAAGTTTGCGTGCTAGCTAGAAATATCTGATTGTTTCTAATAATATCCAACGAGTATTCTTTTTTCTCGTTCTTTTCTGGAAAGCTACGAAACTTATACAGGTATTTTGGTCTTTCAGTTGGCAAAGCCATAAATTAAACTCCAGTAATTCATGCCGTTTCTAAAATTTATTATTTGGTAAACAAATAATACTGCGAAATATTAATATTTTCTAAATAAATAGCATTAAAAAAATATTATTTAGATAAACAATATAGTATTGCTATGGCGATAGACTATTTGCAGAAATTATCAGACAGGAAAATGATACAAAAAGACTTATTACCTAAAAGAACAACTGTTGATTATTTAGCGGTACACCACTTCTAATTTACGGTTTTATTTAAGTTTGCTGATATCGCTGAGAGCATATTAAAAATATGTATTTTGGGTAGGTTTTTGAGTGGTGTTAAAATAATTTTTTTCCCCAACATTGATACAATAAAAAAATATTATACGATATACAATAAATTCGTCTAAAAAAGTGTTTGGAGTGGAATCAAAAAATTAGAAACAGTATATACACTAAATGTGAGGAAATTTCATGGCAAAAAAGAAATATAAATCCATAATTATTCGTTATGCAATTTGGGGTACTATTTTTTATGTGTTAGGTGTTCTTTCAGCTATCAATTCAAATGAACAATCAGAAATTATGTATAAAAAATATTCGAAAAAATTGATGGATATATCAGATAAAGAAGAAGAGTTAAAAAATAAAGAACGTAACTTAGATATGAGTATCAAAAAGGCTAAGAGAACGGCATATGGTTATAAATTAAAAATAAAAAATAAACTACATAAATTATACAGTAATCTTTACTTGTTTGAAAAAAACAAAGAGAACATACCTGGAGAAAAGTATTTAAAGTCTTTTTCTATTTCTGAAAGTTCAAATAAAAGCTATAAATTAAAAATAGTACTTGAAAATCAAAATAGCTCTAGTATTTCGCCGCGGTTCGAAATTATATTTCTAAATCAGGAGGGATTCAAAACTGCAAATGTTAAAGTTCATTGGCTGATGGACACTATCGGAAAAGGCGAAACAAGGGTTGTGGATAAACATTTAACATTTGATTTCGGAAGAACGATTTATTACATTCTTAAATTTGAAAAATAACCCTATGGTACTACATGCCATCATTAAAGAATTACACTGGATACATATAGTGATGGGAACTGGTGATATGTTCCTAGCAACGTGTGTATTTGCAAATAAAACTTAATAAAAAGTTGCTTTCTTTATTGTTTTTTCGAGAAAAGTCAAATTTTAACAGACTTTCGTTCCGTTAATTTGCAAATACAATAAAAGTTTATACAACTAACTGTTCACCTTTGTTCACCTCGTTATAAATTACTTTGAAATATAACCTTATGAGGTGAACAGTTAGTTGAAATATAAAAATTAACTGTTCACCAACTGTTCACCTTCTAATAGATTACATTGCTGATGGATATTGTCGCTATACTTTTAGTGAACAGTTAAATTATGATAAATAACGTACTGTTCACTTTGTAACATATTATCGTGCAGACACTTGTGATTTGGTGAACGAAGGTGAACAGTTAAAACCAATTATTTTTGTTTTACGAAATTGTAAGTCCTTGGTATCCACGATAAACTTTACCAGCGCTTGTTTTTTTTCTTTTTGGCGTAAAGCCAAGACGCTTTAGTTCCATACCAAGTTTGTTCGTAGCTAATGAGTAATGCCCATTTTCCTTGCACCAAGTAACGTATCTTTCGCGAAGTTCTTTTACTGCAACAAAATTGTTCTCATTCACCTTGCACTCTTCATCAACAAAACGTTTGAGTGGGTTACTGTAGTTTTGAAATTCATGAAGCGCTGTAGCAAATTCATCGGAGTATGTCATCTTCCAATTGTTGTTAATCAAATTTTTGAGCCCTGCAAATGCCCAATTGAAAATCCCAGGAAGTTCGGCTAAGAGTTTATCTTTGAGCATTTCATCTCTCTCTTTTTCAGAAAACTGCCTTTTAAAGCGCAAAACGTCGAAGCGGCGAAAAAATCCGGCGGAATGATCTTTGGTTATCAGAAATTCATTTGCCGAAAACAGAAATCGTGCTACTGGTGTAAATTCAAAGCTTGGTTTGTACTTTCGCTCAGCAGAAAGTTTTTTGCCGGAAACAAGATCTTTAAATTCTTCACTTAAAGCTTTCGATACACGAATATCACCGGATATATTCACTAGTTTTCCTTGTAGTTCGGCTGTTTTGAATTGCTGAAAAACTTTGGTTAATTCAATATTACTGGTATTTTCGCCAAGCATTTTTCCCCAGGTTTCCAGAAACGTATTTTTACCATTTTGTCCTTCACCAATAAAAAAAAGACATTTCTCCAATCTACACGTAGGAATGAGGGTATAACTCATCCACTCTTGCAAGCGAAGATATGTTTCAGAGTGAAATTGTAAACTATGGAGAAACTTTTGCCAAATAGGAGCTTCGGTTTGAGGTTCATAGTTAAAAGGAAGTTGTATTGTTTGGTAATAATCTCTTTGATGTGGCATAAATTCTTCTGTTTTTACATCAAGAACTCCATTGTGAAAATTGAGTAGCCATGGGTTCTCATCGAATTTAAAATTTTCGCCAGCAAGTGCTTTATGAGTAATTTGGTATGTAACATCCTCGATAATGCTTTTTTTGGCCAAAGGATCACCGATCATTTCCTGAACTTCCTTTTTTACCTGACGATCATTTAGAAGAACCCATACACCTTTTTCTTTTTTGTATCGCCAGAAACCTTCAAAGGCGTATAAAAAGTTGCGGTTGTGTCGGCGAACATACTCTGCTGCTGCTAAACCAGGTACCACTATCGGAGTACCGTTGTCTTTATACTCGATAAAATCAATTTCCGATTTGTAATTTTCTATTTTGATTTTTGATTTTTCAATTCTCTGTTTAGCATAAGCATTGCGTACGAGTTGAGCAAATGTTGAAAAACTCACTTCATACTTCGTTTTAAGTTCAAATTTTTCCCACAAGGCTTTATATTCTGGTTTAAGATAGTTATTCTTTGCCATTAATGTGGCGAGCGTTGTATAGGGGGTTTTTTCTACTAAACTAAATATATCTTCATTAGCATTATTTAATAGTTTTAGTAGTTCTTCGTGTGGAGCTTGTCCATTCTTTTCAACTGAGACAAGATAGTCATCAATTCCTTTACTATCTTCCCAGTCTTCAAAAACGACAATCTTTGGGAAAGCATTTTTTTTCTTTAAGAATAAAAACAGGGAAATCATTTGGTGCTGCACAGTCGCATTTTCAGTAAAGTCAGAGTCAAATATAATATAGACTATTCGGTGAGCAAGTAGTACGTCTTTGAAATTACGTATACTATGTTGAACTGTTACTCCAGGAATACCAACAGGGACAATTTTTTCACCTTCCAATTTTCGCAATTCCTGCGATAGTTTAGCAGTTTTTTTCTCACCTTCTGTTATTACTAACGAGTATTTTTGTGATTCAATATGCTTCTCATCATTTTTTAGATAGTAGATAGGCCTATTGGTTGAAGAATATCTTTTTGAAGGTGATAGGTATTTAGCACCACCTCCTATGGGAGTTTGTAACTTAACACGTGAGTAATTTTGGCCAGGATATGGAATTACATACGCTTTTGTGATTTGCGGAATTTCGTGACCATCCATACGGCCAAAACCTAAAGTATCAATTAGTTTTTCACGACCATCTTTACCAGATGGAATTTCCTCTACATTCATTTCTTCTATAATTTCTTCGGATAAACCACTTTTTTTACAATCATCAATCATCCAATTAGAAGAATTCTTCTCGTTATCCTCTTCCTGAGTTTGAATTTTTGTATCCACTAATGTTTTCATAAATCCCTCCGCTAAAGAGGAGCCGGCACACCTTCTCCTCAGTTATACAAAAAAAAATTTGAATGCAGAGGAATTTTTTGGTAATGTATAACCCTCTGCATGCAGTGGTTTGAACGGGAAGCTAAGAGTTGGCGCTCTTAGCTTCTGTACCACATCTCAAGACAACATACCTTTATGGCAACTAGTCACCAAAAGCATTTTCCATTGCCCGTTTAATTGAATTGGGAGGAACATGTGTATAATGTTCAGTCATTTCTTGTGAAGTATGACCAACAATATCTCCAATTTCTTGTAGCTTAGCTCCATTATCCGCTAATATGCTGATGAAAGAATGGCGGAAACAGTGACATCCTATACCTTCGTAATCAGAATCTTTTACAACTCTATTTAGAGCTGTGCGTAGTGTATTTACACTTAACTGTCCACCATTTGGTCCTGGAAAGACCCAGCGTTCTTTGTTGTGACGCTTTTGTTTTTCTAAAACGGCTTTAAGTTTATTTGACATGTATATTGCACGACGTACTTTCTGTATTTTTCTCGATTGTTTATTCGAGTATACATACAATACACTTTTACTGAAATCTACGTTTAGCCACGTCAATTCGATGAGTTCTTTTCTACGAATACCTGTATTTGCAAAGGTAACGATGATTGGGATTATCCAGTGGGTTTTACCGAGACGTTCTTCGGCCAACTTAACTATATTTTCAATTTCCTGGATATTTAGATGACGGAAACGTTTTATTTTTTTCTCTTCTTGTGCTGTAAAGTTGCCATGTGCAAGAAGTTCTTTTATTTCTGCTGTTGTACGGAATATATTTTTTGCTTCGTCTTCTTTTTCCTTCTTCACTTTATCTAGTACATTTTCGGTAGTATGGCCTTTGTCTACTGCGCGTTGAAAAATTTCACGAAAAGTGTAAAGCTCTTTATTGATGGTTTTGGCCATTACCGTTTGTTTCTTGCGAAAATTTTTGTACCGTTCAAAGAAATCGACATTAACATCTTGAATAAAAAGGTTTTGTCGTTGCTTCGATAAGAACTTTTTTAGGTGGTTTGTGTGGATGATTTTTGTCTTAGATGAGCTGGTACTAGTATCAATTTCTGATGTGTACTGCTCAATAAATTCTGAAACAAGTATCCTGTTAGAATAATCATAGTGCGGTTTTTTGGGTTTGTTGATGGTTTGTGAGAATACAAAGTCGCCAATGTCAGTTTTTGGTAGTTCTACAATTCCATAGCGTATTTCTACTATTAAAGTATTTATTTTGCTTTGTATTAACTCAGCATGATGTTTACTTTTGCCAACATATTTGACATATTTTTTACCAAATAGGCAAAAACTAACTCGCCATCCATTTCCATGGCGAAGGGGTTTGGGTTTTATTTTAGCCATAAACTTTCTTCCTAAAATTTAGTTAGAAATCTCGTATGGCCTTTAGAAAGTCTGGCTGTTAGGGAATTCCCCCATTTTTTCCCCCATGACCGAGCATGGGCAAAAAAAAACAGCAGATTACCATTTTTAATATTGGTTAGAATCTGCTGTTTTTTTGAGTTTGGTTAGTGCGACCTTCACTAACTCTCACATTATAACATTTTGCTGTTTATGGTGCTCGCAAAATCTTTTAAATTAATTTGGTGCGAAAGGTGGGACTCGAACCCACATGCCCGAAGGCACTAGATCCTAAAGCCAGCCTGTCGAAAACCCCACCATTCCCGTAAAACAACAGCTAGAGACCAATTCATAAGCGTTTCGTACTTATGATTTACTCTTTAATGATAACATTATAACACAAATGACTACATTTTGTTAGCAAATATTACCCCCATTCTTACCCCTATTTACTAATTATCTTGCCTAGTTGTATATGGACTTGCGATAATAGATTTCAAAGTGCCTTGGGGGATAAACGGGAGAACTATATTTGGTTGATGTAGTTCTCCCTAAAAAACAAATAAGAGACTGAAAATTGGTCGTTTTTTTCTCTTACTTTAATAGCAGATTCTATATATTAAATATGGCTTATTTCCTATAGGCACTCCTTCCATAATAAACATGTAAATATTACTTTGAGTGTTGTATAAATCGTGACAATGAAGATCGGTTAATAAAGTATCGGCGATTTATACATACAGCGTCTATTTGTCCTGCTTTGATCCAACGCAAAATTGTATATTTAGTCTTTGAAATCATCTCTCCTGCTTCTTTTGTTGATAGAAATTCTTTGTGTTGTTCGTTTAGTTGCTGGCGAAACGAATCACAAATTTTTTGCAGAAGTAGATTTGATTTCTGAATTTCGTTGGTGCTTCGTTTCAGTTCTTCTAAAACTTGTTGTACATTTAATTTTTCTTGTTCTTCATGCATTTAAGCCTCTCAGTTTCTAGTTTAATGGTAAGTACAATCTTCAGGATATTACACATTTTTGATGTTTGTATGGAGAAATATTGTGCTATAGATACTGATAACAACCAGCCTGCTGGAACAGGCTGATTTATGTTTCTGAAATTGCCAAGGTAGCGAAATTTAACTTTAAAAATCGCTATCTTCATTTTTCCAAATAGCAATTGCTTTTCGATGCTGTAAATAGTCTTGAAATACGAAGTATGTCAAAAAACATGGAAGAACAATACAGAAGAATATGCCAACGAGAACCGCAACCCAAGATGGTGCTTTTCCTTCAATGATTTTTTCTACAACTCCGGTAATAATACCGCCAATGAGAATAAGAACCGGAAGAGAAAAAAACAGTCCTACCAGTCTAGTGAATAATGTATCGTACTCTTTGGATTTAACTTTTGTTCCACACACATTACATGGAATAGTAGATAGGTTCGTTTTGCAATTTTTACATGTCAAAACATTTGTTTCTCTACATTTCTTAAATTTATTAGAACCACAATTAGGGCATACCAAACAGTTGATTTGATCAGCATCCTTACATTCCTTTTGGGGGCAACGCGCTGAAAAGATGAAATCCATATAGATATTCCTTTCTAAAAAAACGGGCAATTATCTATACGAGAAATTTAATATTATTAAATTTCTCTATAATCCCCGTAATAGCCAAAAAACTAAATAACTGCAAAATAAAGACTTACAAAACCCAGGTTGATGAATCGATCATCAACCTGATCGACAACAAAAACAACAACTTCCGTTGTCGCTTTTGTTGCTCTTTGCGTACAAGACATGGTTGTAACGCGTAATCTTATTGCATTATCCCTGTAATAAAGTCCGATGTTGTTATATCGCGCTCAATACTGGCTTTTACCCAACCGCTTTGAAAACTATTATCTAAAAAATGAGGATAAGAAAAATAAATACGATTTGCAATTTGAGCAACGGAACTTTCGGAAAATCCTTCAAAAATTTCTCGCAAAATAGAAAAAATCATTTTTGTACGTTGAAAATGTGTTGCGATAAACAAAACACGAATTTCTTGATTGATCTCTCGATTCAAAAAAATCAGATATTTTATTAACTTTTCTTCGAGTTGCGTTTTGCTTTCTGTATTGGCATCAATTTCGATAGCGAATGTTTGTTTGTTCATTTGCAAAAGAGCATCTGGACGCAAACACTTTTTTTCCTTTTCGTTATCAGAAATCTCAACATCAAACCCATCAAGAACAAAATAACTATCAATCTCCCCTGACCTTAAACTTGCACAAACGATTTTGGCAATTGAGGATGCGCCAAGGCGCGAATGAACAATAGTATTGATTACATTTGGTCTTGGTTTAAGTTCGTGATTGTGCGCCCACTGCCGAATAGCCGCTAGAGCTTTTTGGTTGAGATAATAACAGTATTTATTTTCGGGCTTAAATCGCTGAAGAACTTTTGCTTTATGCATTTGTCCCAAACGCCGTGAAATACTTTTATACGAACTGTCTGTGTATTCTTTACCTTGGTCTGCGCAAAACAATTCTGTAACTTCATTTGTATTGAGACCTATTTGAAAAGCAGGCTGTTCAAGTACTCGTAATATAAAATGGGATAATGGCGTGTCTAGGTTCATTTCTTCTTTCCTTTCCGTTTACCTAAGTGTTGTTTAAGCTCTGAAAATCGATCAGGAATACTCTTCTTTTTTTTAGTATCTACTGTTGTTTCTTGCACTTTTTTAGTTACTGGTTTTTCTTTAGGGAGTTCTCGCGGTTTGTTATTTTTTTTCTTCTGTACACTAACCTGGACTTTTTCTTGTAAAGCTTCTACTTCATCTATCAATTGTTCTACATTTTCCTTCGCTTCTTTGACAGGTATAGTCCCAAAGAAAAATGGATCTTTATCTGGTAAATCTGTAGGAATGGTTTCCAACATTACTGGATGCTTTTTGTATCTTTTATCA
This sequence comes from Pyrocystis lunula, assembly GCA_037576205.1. Classification (NCBI taxonomy): domain Eukaryota; class Dinophyceae; order Gonyaulacales; family Pyrocystaceae; genus Pyrocystis; species Pyrocystis lunula. Next base: position 7,709 of record JAPIWU010007860.1, on the reverse strand, counting down.
AGAAGAAGCGCTCTGTATTTTGGAAGATTTGCAATTCGCTGCGATGTGTTTTCACCAAACTGATTTCCAAAAAACTTAGCATGGTGTTCAGGTAGTGAGAAAGAAACATTAATATTAGTATTAACGCGTAGTTCTTCACGTAATCTCAAATTGTCGATTTGCCCAGGAAATTGGTTACTAAGAGTAACTGCTATCTTATATTTTCGAGCTTCTGCTAAAAATATAGATAAATTGGGATTTGTATATGCTTGGAATTCGTCAGCAAACAAATGGCACATTGGATAATCCATCTTTTTTATCTTGCGACGAAATATTACTTGGCGAATAATATTCATCACAAGCGTGCCAATAATTGCTGCACTTGAGGGATTTGATGCGCGATTTAAATCAACAATTAATAATGTCTTTTTCGTATTGATAACTTCTTCAATATCTATTGAATAACGCGCTGGAGATGGTTGTCCAAATAAATAAAGAAGTCCTAAATCAGAGTGAAGGTTTTCAATTTTATTGATCGCTGGAAAAAACTTTGCTTCACGTTGTGAACGACTGAGATTTTCAAATTCTTTAAAGAAATCCCGTGTGAATTTACTTAAATTTTTTGCTTCGCTTAAAAGTTTTTTACGAAAACCTGCATTGCGATAGATTTCTGGCAAAAGAAACATCGGCAAATCGTCAAGCAATTCTAAGCAAGCGCGAAGAGTAAACAGCATTACAGGACTACTGCTACTAATACTTGAAAAGTGTTGTTGTAATGAATCCACCAAAAAACTTGTTTGTGAATTGCGATCAAGTCCTTGGAATAAAAATTGTGGTGAGAACGGTGTTATTATTCCATCCTCTAACGACGGAGATATTCGATAGACTTCATATTCTTCGCATAGTGCTAACAGCGCCAAATCGCGGCTTAGACTGTAATGAGGTTCAATCACACAAATCGAATTAGGCGTTTTTGAAGAAAGATATCCCATAGCTTTTGTACACAAATATGTTGACTTTCCCGAACCAGTTTCTCCGCAAGCGTATGTATGAAGAGATTCTGCTGGTATAACTCCAGGATATTTTGTACCGTTTCTCCCAATGAAATGTCCCACACGGATAAACTCCGTTTTTAGCTTTGAATATTGAATAAGAAGTTTTGGCGCATTTATATCGTGATTTTCATCATTTCTACATAGCAAATGAATCACATAAAATGTAATTGCGATGCAGCCATAAAAGAACAATAGAGAATAATTCACATTCATTTTAGAACTCCTCCCAATTTACTTGTTTAAATGCATCAAGCGTTAGGATTTTACAAAAATTGAGGTTCGAAGGAATATATTTCTCGTTAACAGAATCAACAATAATAAGGCACTTCATTGCGTTGAGGGAACACACAAACAAAGCATCAAATTTTGCTTTGTCTTGAGGGGATAAGCGAAATTCTTTGAATTTATATATTCTTTGCGATGTTTTGTGAAAATAAGACCTCGCTAACGATGGAAAATGAAATGGATTGCTGAAAAAATGAACAATATACAAAACCGTTTTATTGCTATTTCCACACATAAAAACACCATCTACTTGTTCTTGTTCATTACCAATTTGAATATCGGTAACACTCACTTGCTGCCGATAATGGAAAGAACAAAATCCACCAAGGTAAAAGCTATGGTTCTTTTCAAGAAAATAATATTCAATTTCTGCCATCTTTGAGCCAATATCGTATGCACAAGCAGATTCTTTTATGTCATATGTTTTTGGTACTCCAAATTGTTTCTCTACAGTTGAAATCCCCTTGTTTGTGTAGAAAATTTTTCCGTTTACATGAACCAAGTATTCCTCTTTAGATAATTTATTTAAATCGCGGCGCATAGTGCTGGCATTAACACTGTGCTTCAGGTTGATAAAGCCCAACATTATTTTTTCGCTTACAAATGGATGAACAAAAAGCGTAAGCAATATATCTAACTGCCGACTATTAAGAGTATCTTTCTCCTTTTTATTTGATTTTTTTACTCTTTTTTTAGAAATCTTTGCCGGAATTTCTTTTTGTGGAGTATCTATTGATGGAGTCGTTTTTTGTTTCCCTGATTTAAACATGGAAACTCCTTCCGTTTTCATCTTTGGTAAAGTTTTGTAAAAAAAATTAGCATTCAATTACGCATTCAATAGCGATTACTAAATTCTTTGCCTCTACTAAAGAAGAGTTGCGAAAAGGTGTTTTACGCGGAGAGTAAATTTGATTTCGACAGAAAAATATCCTTAAGTATCAGCTATATATAACCTTAGAAAACTAAAAAAAATATTTTTTTTCGAGAAAATAATTATCCAAACTAAGCAAATATCCAAAAATAGAAACCAAAGCCATGAATGAAGAGTCATTTACTCATTTTTTGAATAGCTACTATGAACGAACTGTGAGAATACTTGCCAACAAGCTTGGTGATATTGCAAGCGCAGAAGATAAAGCCCAAGAAATATTTACTAACATTTACAGTAATTCTCCCCAGAACCCTAAAGCTTATTTATGGACTTGTATTCGAAACGCGCGCAATAAAAATCGCGAAATTCTCATTGGAAATGCAGACCTTGATTTTCGTGAGCGTGTTGAAAAAGAATTGTCAGTAGATTTTCAAGAATATTGGGATAAAATAAAAAAGATGGAGTTTTTGGGAAGTGAGACTTGTGGGTTAACAATATTTTTTTGCTATATAGAAGAAAATTCAAAAAAAAGCGAAGTCGCTAAACAATTTAATTTAGATCCGAAAACGTTGAGTTCAAGAATTGCAGAGATAAAGAAACGTATTGCAATTGCAATTTACTTATTACAGGGCGAATCTCTCCAAGAAATATTTGATTACCGAAAAATCAATCTCCCTCAACAAAAAATTACCGAAATATATCACCAGATCAAACAATGGCTAGGGGAAAACAAGGATGAGTGATGAAATTAAAAAAATACTAGGTAAGAAAAAGCATTCATTAAAAGATGTTCATTATCTAGAAAAACGGCTGAATGATGATAGCGCTTTCCTTCTTGATTGTTCTGATGAAGTATTTGATTCACTAGTACCAAAAATTTCTGAAAGTAAATTGCAAGAATCAAAAAATCAATTCTTAGAGAAATTGTTGAATAGCAACACTTCAGATAAATTTCAGAGCCCTATCCTCGAAATCATAAACTCTATAGGTAAAACAGTTTTCTCATCTTCAATTCCAAAATTTGGTTATGCTGGTGTGAGTAAGGATGAACTAAGAGATTTAGCAATTCCACAAGGAATACTTGCAGAAGAAAATTCACTTTTTACTATTCGAGTAAACCGCGAAAATGATCAATATCTGGATATATCCTTGAAAAATTTAGATTACGCCATTTATTTATCCTTACAAGTAAAAGTTTTTTTTGAGGACGGAGATTCTATTAGTCTAACGAGTAAAAACAAAAGAAACATTTCAAGACCGTGGAAAATTAACAAAAAACCTGTAAATAAAGTGGAAATATACTACCAAGATCAAAACCATTAGGATAACGATGAATATTACAATTGCTTTTCCAGTTGATGAAAATATCGATTCCTATATCGTAAAAATCAATTACATAAAAGGTAACGGCAAAGATACAGCATTCTGTCTGGGCGAAAACAATAAAAGCTATGCCTCAGATTTACCCAAGAACTCAGGAGCATACAAATTATGGCAACGCATTTCCGAACAATACAAAGATAGATACAGCTTTCAATTTGATCCTGTAAGAAGTGGAAAATCTCTCAATGCCGATATAACCCTTGATGAAGCTCCACTCCGCCCAGAAGATATCAGTGACTTTGTTACGTGGCGCGGAACATCGGACTCTCTTGCCTGGGCAATGGCAATAGCAGCAGCCTTTTCGTCTTACAAAAAACAAGAGACAAATCCACTGCTCATCGCTTTTTCCGCAGATATAGATTTCGAACCACAAAATCTCGAACTATTCTATCCGATAATAAAACCACTTTGTCAAGACGGCTCCATAAAAGCCATTGATTCCCTTCAAAGAAAATGGCAAGCAACTCGTGATAACAACGGTAAAGTACTCGTACTTCACGAAAAAGATGCGATATTGCTTAAGAAGAGTCTAAACGATAAAGAAATCCGGTTTGTACAGCTCGAAAAAAATACATTCAAACAAATAGAACAACAAAACGTACCGCATATCGTTTCCTGTAAGCCTAGTGATATAAAAGTGTTGTGCGAATCATTGAACATAACAAAAGGTTTCTTTGTCGAACAAGAAAAATTAATTATTACTAAAAAGCGTTTCAAAAAATTACATTACACTCGCTTAGCTTTTCTTACATTGCTATATACCGCTGTTATTTGTTTCCTAATGTTTGTGATTTTACCTTTATTTGAAACACTACCAGAACTACCCAAGAAAACCGACAAACAAAGATTCTTCTTATTTGAGATTACTAAAATATCGAACTACAGAGATGAACTATGGCGAGAAGAGTTTAAAAGAGATGCACAAATTATAAATGAATTTTTAGGAAACGATCCAGATAAAGCACAAGAAATTGCACGAAACTTAGTCAGATATAAAGAGCTCGATTTTAATAAAAAGGTTTCGCCCTTCCCTACACCAGGTATTTCATTGAAGATTCCCAAACTAGAGCCAAGGCTAATTCAAATTTTATTGGGAAACGAATCAAACAATGGCTGGGCATTCATGAAATATTGCCAAAGTGGACAAAGCCCTATTCCCATAATCTTTCGCGAACGCAAAACCGCTTCCAAAGATGTACCATTGCCAAGCGAATTACAAATGAAGTTAGATACTCTTGATGCTTTAGCCAGAGGTAATGTTATTGGTAATACCGAGGAGGATTATCGATTTTATTTTCTTATTATTATTACCAAAACAATTGAAGGTTGTAGCGTGAAAGTGCGATTTTTTAAGTCATTGGAAGAGGTATCTGAACATACAAACACTGAAGATGCAAAAGATGAAATATTTGTGCCTAAAATGATTGAGGATCTTGAATTTGATATTCATACTAATTGCATTAAGTTTCGTAAGATCAAACAGTGGAAAACTTTGAATAAAGTTCGAAGTGCAAAATTGAAGTAGACTATAAAACAATTTACAATTGTTGAAGAGCTTAATTAAATAAAGCAAGGCTAATATTTATTTATATTAATTTTTTTAAATTTTCTATAATAGAAACTATCTATTGTAGATAGTTTTGTAAGTATTGGATATACTATGTCAGATAATGATTGCCCGCACTGCGGTACAGGATATTCTTGTAATGATTGCGAAGATTACATTTGTGGTCATATCTCCAATCTTCATTCTATAACTTGTGCTGGTTGTAGTTTGCCTTTTTGTTCAGATGATGGTTATGATCTGTGTGAAAATTGTCGATATTGCTCATTTTGTAATGACTATATAGAACCCGAAGAATATAAGTTTCATCAGCAATTTTGCTTGAAATGCAAAAAAAAGTTCTGTAATGAAGATTATGAGAAATTTTGTAAGAGTTGCCAATATAATGAATGTTCAGTTTGTAAAAGTAGACTTCTAGTTGAAGAATTACTAGAATATGACAATGAAAAACTATGTGAAGACTGTGTTTCTATACTGTGCGAAAACTGCGAATGTTTTCATTCCACACAGTTTTGTGCTAGGTGCAAAAGAAATATAAAGCATTTGCTACTACAAAACTCCAAAAAACATTATGAGGCTTTTTTGAGAAATATTGAAGAAATAAAATTACTAGTGAAAACAGTAGGACATAATTTAGATAAAAATCTTAGAATTTCATTATGCAATTCAATGATTATAGCTCTAGTAACCTCTTTAGAAGTATTTCTTAAAGATTTTTTCGAAACAAAGATCTCACAAAAAAAAATTAGACAGATTTTACTCAAAAATATAGAAAAACGTGAAATAAAAATTATGTTAAAAGATATCTATTTTACAGATATTAATGATTTTAGGAAAAAGCACGAAGATACATGTATTGATACATATATCGAAAAAATTAGGAGTTTTCAAAATATTAAAGAAGTACATCGGATATATTCAAAATGCTTTAAAATGGGTTTGGAAAGAGAAGAAATAGAGAAACTTCAGAAAATCGTACGTAAAAGAAACCAAATAGTTCATATAAATAATTTTAAAGAAGGCTCTTTCATCTCTACAAATATAGAAGGTTTACTGAACGATACTAAAATTGTTGTAGAATGCGTAGGCAAAATTAAGAATCGTATTGATAAAGCTTTAAAAAAGTAATAAACATATGATTAACCGCAAAAGTTACCATCTAAAAAAAATTTCGAATTCTAATGTCAAACGCCAAGAACATATTGTTAAAAAACTATAACAAAATTTCATATATCTAACTTATTAATTAACATTGTCAAATAAAACTTAAAATAAAAGCTATTCTTATAAAAGAATTAAAGGTTTACTATAAATACCTGTCAAGTATAGCAATAAACCAACTAATGGCGGCATCGCCATCTTTAATTGCAGTTACAAGCAATTCTCTGTTGTGCGCAATAGGATTGCGCAAGTTTTCCAAAAGCTCAAATCGTTGTATAACAGTCTCGCGTGATTTAAAAATAGACTCAAAATATTCCCAGTTATTGCCACTACAAATTAACCTGCGATAGTCACCGATGGTAAAAAAATCAACCATTTTTTCCAACATTGAAAAATTCTCCACTTTTTCAATGGGATTATCAATTACATGTTTCTCAATTCTCGATTTTGTTCTATTCAAAACATCTTTAGGAACAAAAGAAGAGTCAATGTCTTGCTTGTGATCTTCTGCTACTTGTGCTATCAATTTTCGCAGCGCTTGCTCTACTTCATCTATACGTTCTTGCCATACTTTAGTTTCAGGATGGTATTCAGATAGCTCGCCGTGGTAAATTTTATGTAAAAACGAATTGATCCCTTGTGCGATTAAACGACGACGTTTCTTTAAAAATTCTTTATAGTTATCTATTTGCCAAAGCTCTTGATTTTCAGGAATATATTGTTTTTGAAGTTCCATCATATCAAGTTCTTTTAAATAATCTTGAGGAAGTGTGGTAAACATATTTTTTTCCGCATTGCCAGATTGTAAACACATATTAGCAATTTCATTTACTAAGTGCTGATCATGCGAGTTGTTGGAATTGTATTTTTTGCTGCCTGAGTCATCTTTTTGTTTGTAGAGCATTGATTTGGGAAAAATGAAATACTTTTCGACTTTGTGCTCTCTTGAGTATGTTTTTGGATATAAAGGCATTGACTTTTCATACCAGTTAAAGGCATGATTGCTTAAAACAGTAGCGTAAAATATTTGAAAAAAGCGTCCATTGTATCCTTGTAGCTCAAGATCTTTTTCATCTACTTCTAGGTTGCCTCCACGCGAAGATTGTATGATTTTAATTAAGTCATCGGGAGATTTTTTTTCCTTTAGTATGCGTAGGTCTTGTTCTAGTTTACTCTCCATACTTCCACTGTAACGTCCCCACATAAGTGCTTGAAAAAACCAGAATAAAAACTTATCTCGAATTTCATCGCTAGGAAATTTCCCGTCATGCTGATCAATGTAATGCAACATTACAAATAAAGGATATCTTGTTTTAAGAACGCTGTTATCACGAAGCGGAATGTGTCAAGAAAAATGAGACACTAAAAAACAAATTGGCTAAAAAATCTCCGAATATAAGTAAAAGGTATT
>JAPIWU010006755.1:0-20743 GCA_037576205.1 Pyrocystis lunula | reverse complement strand
GCAGTGGTCGTTAACGAAAGGACTAGTAGATGCAGGTACAGGCCAACCTGCGCTGTCATTGGCAGGCAAACACGTCTCAGAAAATAAAAAGGACGCGGCCAATCCCAAAGAGCTGCTTACTGACATAAGCAGCAATCGCACTCCTAGCCTTTTTGTACTGCTCGACTTTCATCATCATTTAGATGATCCCTTCTGTGTGCGCATCATTAAAGAAATTGCTCAGGATTACCATGACAAAGGTCATCACTTGGTATTTATCAGTCACGAACTTTCGATGCCAGCTGAACTTTCGCGGTTCACTGCACAGTTTGAGATGGCGCTACCGGATCGTGCAACACTAAGAAAACTGATCATAGGCGAACTCAAGGTGTGGAAACTGCGAAACGAAAATTCTCAACTGGAAGCGGATCGCAAAGCAATCGATCTATTGCTCAACAATCTAACTGGATTGACGGTTACCGAAGCAAAACGGCTTATTCGAAATGCGATCTATGATGACGATGCGATTTCTCATTGCGATGTCGACCGTGTGCAACAGGCGAAATACGAGCTACTTGGTCAAGACGGTGTCTTAAGTTTTGAGTATGAAACTGCAAGCTTTCAGGAAGTAGGCGGGTTCAATGCGCTTAAAACCTGGTTAGATATTAGAAAAGCCGCTTTCCTTGCCGGAGCCAATGAAAAGCTGATCGATCGACCAAAAGGTCTTCTGTTAGTTGGTATTCAAGGCAGTGGAAAAAGTCTTGCAGCCAAAGCGGTTGCAGGAGTCTGGCAAGTACCCTTGCTTCGACTCGACTTTGGAACCTTGTATAACAAGTTCTTTGGTGAAACAGAAAAGAACATCCGCCGCGCACTAGAACTAGCAGAGGTCATGGCGCCTTGCGTGTTGTGGGTAGATGAAATAGAGAAAGGCATCTCGACGGGCGACTACGACAGCGGTACATCGCAGCGCGTTCTCGCTACCTTATTAACCTGGATGGCAGAAAACAATAAGCCCGTATTCATCGTTGCCACTGCAAACAATATTGACGCCTTGCCGCCTGAGCTGATTCGCAAGGGCCGTCTCGATGAAATCTTCTTTGTCGATCTGCCCGACGAAGAAGCGCGAAAGGAAATTTTTCGCATACATCTAGAGAAACGTGAAATGGCGATCGACTCTTTGGATTTCGACTCACTAGCAAAATCAACTGAAGGGTTTTCAGGCGCAGAAATCGAACAGGTTGTGGTATCCGGTCTCTACCAGGCATTGGCACAAAAGACAGGGCTCAATCAGCAGATGCTAGAACAAGCCATTTCCTCTACGCGCCCACTCTCGGTAGTAATGGCGGAAAGTATCGCGCAACTGCAAGCCTGGGCCAAAGATCGCACGGTTCCCGCCAACTGAAACCCTCAGATATGTTCTTGGATTGACTTGAGGATTGCGCCACAATGCTAGTCTTACTTTGTGCGACGCAGGATCTTCATTATGCATCGAATCAGCGCAATCTTCTGCACAGCAGCCTTCTCGTTTTGCTCAATCACTTACGCAAACGAAGTCTCAATCGATGACTTCGCCTTCCTTGCTGGGTATTGGCAAGGAGAAGGGTTTGGTGGCCAATCGGAGGAGATGTGGATGCCGCCATCCAATGGCCGGATGTTTGGAATCTTCACGCAAACTAATGATGGGGCATTAGTCTTTTCCGAGTATATGGAAATAAGTGAAAGTGAGTCAGGCTGGGCCGTCCGCTTGAAGCATTTCAATCCTGATTTTTCTGGATGGGAAGAAAAGACCGACTACGTCAATTTTCCTTTTGATAGTGTGTCAGATAATAAGGCTGTGTTTGGCGGGCTCAGTTATGAAGTTACTGGTGACAAGCTGACAGTATCCCTACGCATGCGGCAGAGCGATGGCAGTCTCACCACTGAGTACTTCTATTTTGATCGCGTAGAAATTGATTAACAGTTTAAAGGAAGAATAATGAGTGAAGCGCGGGTAAAAGAATTGATGGGAGAGTTGCTAGCGGAAATTCAAGATACCGATGGTATAGATGCTGAGACAATGCTGCGCGCAAAACAATTACACCAAGATATTGAGCAACTAGTCGATCCCGACATAGATACGGCAGAGAATACTATTCTCGATGATGCAATCGCCTTGGAAGCAAGTTTTGCTGCCACTCATCCAGTGGCAGAGAAAACCATTCGCGAAATTATTAATACATTGAGTCGGATTGGGATTTAGACCCTTACTACTGGCTCTAACACCTATGCATATCTTTAAGTACGAAGTGAAGGAAGTATTCAGAGACTTCGATAAGCTATAGCTGGTGCAACTCAATTGGTTGAGAGTTCTCACGACTGCCTACTAAGATACCTATTAGCGTATCTCCCCACGTATATTTTTCCTGCATTAACTCATTGATGCGATCACTCTTTTCCGCACGCACTTCCGCGCGATAACGACTTCGCTCACCGTTACGGGTTACGTCGAATTCACCATTGTCTTGAATGCGGCTGTACCAACCAGACCCCTCAGCTCCGACTCGCAAGTACTGGAATCCGTCATCATCCACAACCCACAGGCGCGTGGTAAGCTCTGTTCCTTCCGCGTCGAGGGTATGCAATTCGACAACCTCTACTCTTTCAGATGCGACGTATTGCAATATGCCAAACAACGCTGCGATTCCCAGCAGCAAACCAACAGCCCAATACAAATATTTCATGATCCACCCCTATCTTATCGATCAATGGCAAATACTTTAACATTAAACTATTTAACGTTAAAGTATTTTTTGATACACTTCTGAAAACTCAGAAAACGAATAAACCATGGCCAAGAAACCAATTGATCCCGATCCTGTCTTGTTCACCTACTTCAATGAGATAGGCATCATCTCCCAGCTTGTCGGGAACATTTTTGAACGCAGCCTGCCGGACGGCCTCACCAATTCACAGTTCTCAGTACTTAATTGGTTTGTTCGAGTGGACGATCAAGCCACCCCCACCAGACTGGCAACTGCATTTCAGGTAACTGGCGGTGCCATGACCAATACGTTGAAAAAACTGGAAGCGAAAGGATTGGTTAAAGTGCGGCCTGATGTGACTAGTGGCAGACAGAAAATAGTAACGATGACAGCGAAAGGCAGAGCAATGCGCGACAAAGCGATTGCCTGCGCACCCCCTGCATTGGGAGAGTTTGCAGAGCAGTTCTCCATGAGCAACATCGAAAAACAAACTCGCGAACTGAAGAAAGTCCGTCAGTTCCTCGATGAATATCGATACAGGTAGGGAAAAAGATAATAAAGAGCTGAATGTCCGACCCGTTGTGCCACTACAAACTACGACCGCAACGAGCATGGATAACCGGACATTCGGCTCAATCGGGCAAATCGACCCAAGAGAGAGATGAGCTTGCAGTGACTCATCTAGGACCGGAGTATTTGCTCTAAGGACAACCAAGTCGGATAGAGCGAAAGTCCCATATCAAATAAAACGCCGCAGAATGCTGCTTGGATCACCGGGTTTGCTACAATTCGTGTCCGCTAAAGAGCCCGGATCACGAGACGTTCATTCCATGCAGACTATTCAAATACTTACGGTGGGTGGCACCATCGACAAAATCTATTTCGACGCCAAAAGTACCTATGAAGTGGGACCTCCCAATATTGGGGAGATTCTCGAGGGACTTAGCCTTAACCCTCAGTTTCAAGTCACTTCCCTCATGCAGAAAGATAGCCTGGAAATGACGGATGAAGACCGTGAGGCCGTATTGAATGCCGTTCAATCTAGCGATGCTTCTCGCATAATAATTACCCACGGCACTGACACTATGGTGAAGACCGCGAATGTATTGAGTGCCGTGGAGAATAAAACGATTGTGCTAACTGGTGCACTTGAGCCTGCTAGGTTCAAGACGTCTGATGCCATGTTCAATATTGGAGCTGCCATCACCGCCGTCCAGACGAAAGAACCTGGCGTTTACATTACGATGAATGGTGAGGTATTCGACCACGATAAGGTGGTGAAGGATGTCGAAAAAAATAGATTCGTGTCATTATAGCTAGCAGAGATGGAGGCTAAGTCTATGACTAGAAAAACAAGAATATTGCAATCTCTCACCACCTTAGGGCTCTGCGGAGTCCTTGTAAGTTGCAGTGAATCCGAACCCCCTGCACCTGAACTCAGTTTTGAAGAATCCCTGCAACTTCAATTAATCGAAGCCCAACCGGGTGATGTTATTGAAATCCCCACGGGTACTCATCAGTTAACTCGTAGCCTCTCCTTAACAGTTCCTGGCGTTACTATCCGCGGTGCCGGCATGGACGAGTCTATTCTTTCTTTTGCAAATCAAGCGCAAGGCGCCGAAGGACTCTTAGTCACAGCGAATGATTTCGTCATAGAAGATGTCGCTATTGAAGACACCATAGGTGACGCACTAAAAGTGAATGAGAGTACAAACGTTACGATTCGCAATGTGCGCACTGAATGGACTAATGGACCGGATTCAAACAATGGTGCTTACGGCATCTATCCAGTGCAATCGACTAATGTACTTATCGATGGTTCGGTGGCAATTGGTGCAGCTGATGCTGGTATCTATGTGGGCCAGTCTAGTCAGATCGTAGTACGTAATTCGCGCGCGGAATACAACGTCGCTGGCATTGAGATTGAAAACTCAACTTATGCTGACGTTTACGATAACGTTGCAACCAACAACACCGGCGGTGTTTTGGTTTTCGATCTGCCTAATCTTGAAGTGCAAGGTGGACAATCGACCCGTGTATTCAACAACGAGATTTACAACAACAATACCGATAACTTTGCACCTCCAGGAAATATAGTCGGCAATGTTCCACCTGGAACAGGACTCTTAGTTCTCGCGAATGACAATATCGAAGTCTTCAATAACAATTTCGCTGACAACAAAAGTGTAAACATCATGGTGTACAGCTTCGTGTTAGGTGGTCGCACCATTGATGATCCAAACTACGACCCATATCCCGAACAAATCTACATTCACGATAACAACTACAGCGGTGGTGGTACCGAACCTGGACACGCGCTACTTAAGAAGTGGCATGCAGAAACAGGCGAAAATTCTGCCAACATTGTGTGGGGCGGCTTAGTTAAAGATGGCGGCAGTATTGAGAACTTAATTTGTCTAGGTGAGAATCCTTCGACCAGCTTCATGAGTCTCGGCGGAACTGGGGAAGTGGCTGATGTGTCTTATGACACCGTCGCTCATGCTTGCGCGCTTCCTCGTTTAGGAGCTGTGCAACTAGATATGCCCGGCGACGACTAATCTAGTTTTTGTAAATTTCTAACAATTCAGTAAACCGTTGGTCAGCATCATCGCTGACCATTCCGGTTTCTGCATATTCCTTCAAGCGCTCACCAACAATTTGGTGCCAACCAGCTGCTGCACCTTGTACTTCCCCCGGCGGAAGATACTGGGAGAAAGTAAGTGTTGTGCTTTCATCTTGTTCCACTAACTGAAACGTCACTGGACTTTTACTGATTGGATCGATCAGATGGGGATGGGCAGCCTGTTCGGGATGGTCATTCCAAGTAAACCCAAACAAGTAAGGTTTGCTACAGACTTTCACCGTTCCATTTACGGCGGAACCATCTTCCAACACGATCCGGCCTCCTTCTTTCGCTTCAATGGTGCCACTCGTCCACCAGTGAGCGACATGCTCTGCTTGAGTAATCACATCCCAAACCGCCTCGATTGAGGCTGCTATTTCGATTTGGATTTCCAGGCGTCTTACCGGGCCAGTTCCTGAAATTTCCGTTAGCTTTTCATTGATAGCCATTTTTCGTTGTTCTTCTAAGATCAGCTGCTAAGACTGAGTCTCGAGGTCTCGTTTTAAGCGGCTGAGTATGCTGGCAGAGGGCTGCGCATAAGCCTGAATCCAGCGTTCATGGAACCGCTGAATAGGACTCACGTCCAGATAATTCCAGCGTTGTCGCCCTTCTTTCTTGCTGATTACTAGCTCAGCCTTCTCCAATACCCCCAAGTGCTGCATCACTGTGCAACGATTCAACCAAGGCAGTTCCTTACACAGATCCCCCGTGGTACGGGGCTCTTCGCGCAATAGATCGAGGATCTGCCGGCGGTCAGCACTGGCAATAGCCTTGATGACTCGCTCGTCTTGCTGATCTTCCGGATTCTCAAAAGGACGATTAACCACAATATTTCTTCATTTGAAGCTTGATTTGATATGTTATATTTTTATAACATGTTTCTCAAGAGGTGAATAACAACCCTATCTGGAGGGATAGCAATGACAGAGACTAGTGAGCGTAACTACACGGTAAGAACGAAAATCAATAAACCGGTGGCGGAAGTATTCAATGCCATAGTATCCGGCGAACAATCCACCAAATATTTTGTGAATGCCACGACAGGAGACATGGTTGAAGGTACCAAAGTCGCCTGGACCTGGGATGAATATGGCACTAATGAAGTCACCATTAAGAAAGTAGTCGATAACGAGCTGATTCAACTTGGTCTAGATTCAGAGAACTGGCAGAAGACCAATGATGATTCTTACGAAGTCACGGTTTCTTTTGAGTTTGAATCTCTGGACGATCGCTCAACTATGGTAAGCATTAGCGAGTCAGGTTGGCGACACGATGCCGAAGGTTATAAAGGTTCGCACGATAACTGCGGCGGTTGGCAAGACTTCTTGCTCTGTCTCAAAGGTTATCTCGAATACGGAATCGATCTGCGCAAATAGCTTTGGTATTGAGCAGTTGTTAAACGAAAGGGCATGCGTACTTCGTGTGCCCTATTCTTTTCTTCTGAAAATCTTCTGCTGGCTAGTTCGCCGTCACCCGTGAAGGTTCCGCTTGGGCATTTTGTGCGGCACGCCGTTGATTGATTACCGGCATCAGTGCAGTGAGAGCCGATCCTACAATTAGCAATATGGCGCCGAAGATTGAAAGGATCGAGAGCCGATCCGAAAACGCATAGTCTGGATTGATAAACACGATTACTTTAAGACCGCCGATTGTGAATAGCGGAGCAAGCGCCAAGGTCGCACTAACTTTTGACGCATCCCAAAGATTTAACGCTTCGGCAAAACTTCCATAAGCAATCAAGGTATTGGCACAACAGAATACCAATAACCAAAGTTGCACAGTCGTCAGTTGAAACAGCAGTGATGGCGTAATGATGGGAAGAAGAACAACAATAGATACCGCATAAATAACAAACAGAATCTGCACCGAAGTAAAGTCATGTAACAACCGCTTCTGCAATAAGGCATAAACCGTCCAAGTAATCGCAGCAACAACTACTATTAACACACCAACAGTTTCAGCGTTGTCTAATGATAAAAATGTTTCCAAGCGATCATTGAAGAACAATAAGAGACCGAACACGATCAAGGCCGTACCAATTTTTTGTACGCCTTCGAATGGTTCCTTGTAGACGATTACTCCACCTAAGATCAGAAATAGCGTAGTTAGCTGAATGACAGCTTCGCTGGTTTCTGCGTTGACGAAGTTCAGGCTGTAAGAAAAGTAGTAATAGTTGCCGCAGAGTCCTAGTGCAGCTATTAACAACAACCACCGCTCTTTGACTGGTACCTTAAATATAGGTGGAAGATCGCTTCTTATTAGTAGCCACAATCCTAGCACCACTCCCGCAACAACAAAGCGATACCACACCACAGTACTCGCATCCATGCCGGCCAACAGCTCTTTCAAGGCGATGGGCAATATCCCCCACAGCGCTGCCGCCGTAAGAGACAATAAAAATCCTGCGACGTGGTTTTGTCGGGCTTGGTTCATGAGCAACTAATACGTAGAAAACTATTCTCGCGAATGCGAGAGAGCCGGCATCGTATCACGAATCCACCGGTAGAGCCGTATCAAACGAGTATTATGAGAGCTTGATGTGACGTGAAAATCGAGCAGACAGAAACTCCATCTGGTCTGCGAGTACGGCGTGGTTTGAAAGGTAGAGAAATTCGTACTGATTCGGCACGAATGGTACTGCCAACAATTCCATACTGGCCTCTTCCGGCGTGCGATCTGCTTTGCGGTTATTGCAGCGACGGCAAGAGGACACCACATTTGTCCACTTGTCCCTTCCGCCTCGCGATATAGGAATCACGTGGTCTCGAGACAGGTCAGTCACGTGAAACTCATTGCCACAATAAAGGCAGAGATTTTTGTCACGGCGAAACAGAAACTTGTTTTCAAGCGGAGGATCAAAGCTTTCTTTATGCACTTTGCCATCACAGGCTACGATGCTGGGCAATTTTAAAACGGAGCGCTCGCCCAAACGGTTATACCCGCCGCGAATTTCCATCACGGTGTCACCGAGGGACCAAATTACTAAGTCTTTAACGAGGAGCGTCGCAGTCTCTTCCCTGGTTAGCCAACTAACCGGGATGCCAGCTTTGTTTAATCGTAGAATCTTGGCATTCATATTCGATCACCGGATTCGACTGCGACTTTATAAAGAGTTTATATGTTGACGTGAGCTGTATCCATCGTCAACAACGTCTTACTGAGTACTCTTACTTTATCGGCGCGTTAGTTGCGACCTGAATATTGTGCAGGATGAATTCCTGAATTTTGAGAAAAAAATCGGCGATTGTGACGTGGTTGTCACTAAAGGATGGACCGGTTAGCCCAATAGACGCTCTTGTAAGCGAGCCCATCCTCCAGAGCTAAGCCAGTAACCCGACTGCAATAGGATTGCCAGGATAATGAATATTGGCAAAGTCCCCAGATCAGCACCGCCAACTTGGAAATAGAAGACCGCATTGTAGTTTCGATCTTCAGTAGGATGTTCGGCCGTGACAACACCGATATAGGTTCCCTTTTCTTCGAACGCATAGCTCGCCCGGTAGAATCCTGCTTCTTCTATGGAGGCTTCCTGATAGAAAACCGTCGCTGCCTCCAAATCTTCGATCGCTTCGATATCTTCCCATGCTGCATAACGCCCAACGTTATTCACATCTCGGACAATCCGGAAATCGATTGCCATTTCAGTCAGCAGATCATGTAAGTACTCCATGACAAAAACTGAGTTAGTGACACCCGGAATGTCTTCACAGAATTCATCGGTCTGGGAAGTTTGCGGTTGAAACACAGTGAAGTGTGCTTGCATAAAGTTGATGTTGATTACACACAGGTCATCCTCGAAGGCGACACCGCCATGGGCGTAGCTACGATTCATTAGCAGTACTACTAATCCCGCAATAAGAAGACTGCCTGCTAGGCGCTTAGGAATAACTATGTTCAATGGTGGTAACAAATCGATATATAGAAGAAAGAATGGTTAAAGATGATTGGAAAGTACGCTCGCTACCAGGGAATAGGATTGCCATCGTAGTTAAAAAACTCACCACTATTGGTTGAATTGAGATTATCAACGACACCAATCATGCCACTCACACTGGTTTGTGCATCGATCAATGCATTTGGCCCGCCCATATCGGTAAGCACCCATCCCGGATGTACAACGGCAGCACAAAATCCTTCACTGGCCAAATCAACAGCCAAGCTTCGAACAACAGAATTCAGGGCCGTCTTTGAACTGCGGTAGATATAACTGCCCCCACCGCGATTGTCATCAATGGAACCCATCTTCGAAGTGACATACACCAGCTTCTTGTCATTGCCCTGACGCAAACTGCCAATTATCAGTTGAGTTAACAACATTGGTGCCACGCTATTCACATGCAACACCGCATTCCAATCGGCTGCACTTACGTTGCCAAAATTGGCATCTCGAGGACCATAAACTCCAGCATTGTTAATGAACACATCAATAGCAACGTCTTTGATGGAATCCGCAAACGCTGCCATTGATTGCTCACTGTTCACATCGAGCTCACACAGCTTTAATCGGGAATCAGCAGCAAGCTCGGATAATTCACTAGCTGACGATAGATCACGACAAGTCGCTAACACCTCATCACCACGGGCTAAATATTGTTTAACAAATTCCAGTCCGATACCGCGATTAGTGCCAGTGATCAGTACAGTAGCCATTAAGAGTCTCCGAGGGTTTCACGCGAATGGCGCAATTCAAAAGAGGCGGTAGGGTACACAGCTAGTAAGAGCGGGTCAAAGGTAACTCTTGAGCAATTTGAGCGTCTCATTTAGTGGTTATTCGGTACGTAAAAAAGCGTTACAAAATCAGGAGTTGAGCGCCCTATCCCGCACTGTGTGGTTTGTTATACTGCCCGGCCTGCTTGAGAAACCCTTTGGAGAACAACGTTTTGCGCCAAGCCTTCGTTAGAAGCCTGTTACCACTGGCGATCGCCAGTCAGATTCATCTCGCGCACGCGCAGGACCCAGAAGAAATTATCGTAGTAGGCGTCGTACCGGCAGGGTCTAGTCTGGATAGCAGCAAACTACCCTACCCCATGCAGATGGGCAGCGCTGAAGATCTTCAAAACATGGGTGGCACTAGCCTGGCCGATTTCATGCGCCGCAGTTTCGGCAGTGTCTCCATCAATGACGCACAGAACAATCCTCTCCAACAAGATATGCAATACCGAGGTTTCACGGCTTCTCCTCTCCTGGGCTTAGCTCAAGGTTTAGCGGTCTATCAAAATGGTGCCCGCATCAATGAGCCTTTGGGCGATACAGTGAATTGGGATCTATTACCGCAAACTGCGATCAATGAAATTCGGCTCAGTGGAGGATCAAATCCACTGTATGGACTAAACAGCCTTGGTGGCTCCTTAGTAATCGACATGAAAGATGGCTTCAATTTTCAGGGAACCAATGTAGAGGTTAGTGCTGGCTCTTTCGGTCGCACGCGAGCCAATTTTGAAATCGGCGGTAATGATGGGCAATTGGGCTACTACTTAAATGTAGAACGTTTTGATGAAGATGGTTGGCGCGATCAGTCGGCCTCCGATGCGCTAAACATATACGGCAGTGTAGGTTGGCGTTCGGAGTACTCAGCCATGAATCTGAACATTCAGCACGGTGAATCAGAATTAATCGGTAATGGCGCATCTCCTGTTGAGCTCATCGAGTTAAACCGGGCAGCTATTTTCACCGGCCCTGATATCACCGAGAACGACATGACCATGGTGAGCTTGGATTTTGCCAATCAAGTCTCCAGAGGCATCAGCTTCAGCGGCAATTTCTTTTGGCGCGAGAACGACACTGATTCATTCAATGGTGATGGCACTGAATTTGCCGTTTGTGAATTCGCTAGCGGTGTCGGCCTGATCGAAGGATTAGAAGAAGACGATGTAGAAGAATTAGGCATCGACGATGATGATCTTTGCGAAGGTCAATATGCAGATGCCGAAGCGTTGGAAGACTTTTTAAATGACCTGGCAATGGATTTGGGCGAAGACGAAGAATTTAATATCGAAGGTTTGGAAGGCGACGAATTATCCGGTACCGGGATCTTGTCCGATGAAGCCATTAACAACTTGAGTAACCGTGTTCAAGAAAGCTTTGGCGGTGATTTCCAATGGACTCTTCAGGGGGTATTTTTCGATGTGCCAGGTCAAGTTGTTGTCGGTGGCGCCTACTTCAATGGTCAAACTGATTTCAATTCCGTGTTGGAGCTAGCAAACATTGATCCGCTTACCAGAATAACTACTGGACTGGGCACTGGAACTTTTGTCGACGAGGCAGCAACCAATATTCGCACAGAAACCGAATCCATCAGCGCTTACATCAATGCATCGCTTGATCTAAGTGATGCAGTAACTCTGACTTTGTCTGCCCGCGCCAATGACACGAGTGTGAGATTGAATGATCTATCGGGCGAAAGACCGGAGCTTAATGGCGACCATGGATTCAATCGTATCAACCCAGCCATAGGAATAACGTGGCAAGCTAACGACAATCACAATCTCTATGCATCTTATAGTCAATCTTCCCGAACACCTACGCCAATCGAGTTAGCCTGTAACGAAGGTGTATTCGATTTAGCAGTACAGTTTGCATTAGCCGACGGTGAAGATCCTGACGATGTGGATTTCGAATGTCGGCTGCCTAATGCATTTCTCGCTGACCCACCGCTGGACGAAGTTGTTGCCAAGAGTTTTGAGTTTGGCTCTCGCGGTTTTATCGGTAACCTCAATTACTCTGCCGGTTTTTTCCACACTACCAATGACAATGACATCTTGTTTCAAACAACGGGTCGTTCTACCGGATTGTTTGCCAACGTGGATAAAACCCAACGCGTTGGATTCGAAGGGAGCATCGGTGGCCAATTTGAAAATTTAAATTGGTTTGTTGCATACAGCCATATCGATGCCAGTTTCAAAGATGACTTTAAAGTGTTAAGCCCAAACCATGCATTCGCCGATGATGAAGGTGAGATTCTGGTGAACAGCGGAGACAACATACCTGGCATTCCTCAAGACCAATTTAAGTTGGTCACTAACTATCAAGTGGATAGCAACCTCAGCCTGGGTGTCGACGTGATCGCGAATAGTGATCAACATCTTCGTGGCGATGAATCTAATCAGCTCGATACGGTTGATGGTTACACCATGGTGAACTTCAGGGCGCGCTATCGCTTCAATGACAATCTCGAAGTCTTCGCAGTAGTGAACAACCTGTTCAATGAGGAATTCGAGACTTTCGGGCTGCTTGGTGAAGAGCCTGGTGAAGTGGAAGTTCCAATCATCGAAGACCTGGAGGTCCCTATTTTCCTGGGAGCTGCGCCACCTAGAGCCGGATTCCTCGGCGTTCGATACCGGTTCTAAACCACTGTATGCCCTTACATGGGGCACCCAACCCATAGAAACTTGATTCCTAGGTCTCTATTCTGAGACCCATGGAAATTCACAGCGAACAACCGAGATTGGGGTGGTACAGCGTAAAAACGTTGATCTTGATGGTCATCCTTGGTACGTATATCGCCACACAATAACAAGAATAATTGGAGGCAAGCGCCTTGCTTGCGAGTCCATCAAGTAGGCCGAGTTATGCTCATTCATCCGGCAAAATGACGTTTGAGTAGCTCCTCACCGTGGCCTTAAGAATAATAAAAATACTACTCGCTCTCTCAGCTGCAGCCTGGGGAATAACTGGCGGGCTGAAAAATCTCGCAGACTATGAAGGTGCGGTTGGTTTAACTGTATTTCTGCTTTCAGTTGAAGGCACCGAGTCCATTCGAGCTATTTCTTTTCCGCCACTCACACATCTTAGTTTTGCATTCGTGTGGGGATCAAAATTCGCAACTGGAATTTTTTGCGCTTTAGGTGCCTTTGAGTTGTGGAAGGCTAGATCGAATTCAGCAAATGAATTCTCTGTTGCAAAAGAAAAAGTGTACCTAGGTATTGGCATCTCAATCTTCATGTTGTTTTTCGGATTCATGGTAATGATTGGAACCGTGTTCTCACCTTTCGCGATCACCGAACTTCGTACTTCGTACTTTCAATACGCAACATTTCAATTGGTGGGGTTGGGGATGGTGATGTTGTTTCTGGCACTACCAGAACGAGATAACATTTAGATGATCGTAGGAAATGATGGAGAACCTTGAATAGTGGAATCTGCATTAGAAAACATCTTCACTGAATTGTCGCGATATGAGCTGTTGGAACTGTTCTATACGATTAGTGGCAATGTAACGAACAACATAACAGTACTCATCACTGCACTGTCGGCATATTTAGCTTTGGCGTACATAGCTGGCAAAGACTTATCCAAGTTTCAGGTTTACTCGATCTCCTTGATCTATTCCGCCTTTGTTCTGTTTATGATTGGTGGAATTTCCAGGGACTCTCAAACGCTTTCATATATCACAACAGTTCTTTTCGATATCAACGCTAGTGCTGATTCGATCATACTAACTATAGTACTGTTGATGGGGTGGTTACTTAGTATTGTGTTTATGGTGCAAACGAGAAAAGGAAAGAATGACTAATGAATTGGGAAGCAATTGGAGCTATCGGAGAGATTATTGGGGCGTTAGCCGTTGTTGCTACCTTGGTATACCTCACTATTCAACTCAAACAAAACACCAAGAGCATTAACTCCAACAACCACAATTTTGTCACTCAAGGTTTTAATCAATTCAACCTTGCACTATTTTCTGACCCAGAACTTGCTCGACTCAGTCGCGAAGGCATTTATGATATCGATAAGCTAAGCGATATCGATAAAGTCCGCGCACAACATATGCTGCACCTACTCTGCAACATCTATAGAAATCTCTATCATCAGTTTTTGGATGGCACCTATCCCGAGGAAGAATGGTTACCGTGGGCCTATGAAGCCAAACAGATCATGGAGTCTCCTGGCGGGCAATACCTCCGCGCTCATTCTGGCACTTACAATGACCTGTTTGAGTATCTAGCAAACCTTAGCGACGTAAATAAGCCGTTAAATATAGAGCGACAGCTGAACCCAGTGTAAATAAGACCAATATGAATCTCGACAACTTGAATAAATGGTTAAGCCTTGCTGCAAACATCGGAGTTCTGATTGGAATATTTGCTGTGGTCACTGAACTACGACAAACCCAAATAATTATGTCGGCAGAATCCAGTATGCAACGGGCACAGTTTTCACGAGAGAATGCATCAAACGCCAATCAAAATAGAATTGGCGAAATAACCAGAAAACTTGAGAACGGGGAAGCCCTCACTGACGATGAATTTGGGCGAGCAAAAGAATTTGCTGATCGACTATTGCGCCACTACGAAGTTATGCACTATCAAAATCAACTCGGAATTTTGGATAACGAGATTTGGGTAAACAACGCCGATGGTGTTCGAGGATTCATGGAAGACCCCATCATGAAGCATGTGTACCCCAACTGGCCCGTTGATGGTATCGCATTGAGAATGCGGCATTCTTTTGTGGACTTTACAATGGAATTTAGAGACTGAGCTTGAAGGAAAAGATAACTAGATGAGCGATGACAGACTTCAACGTTGGGCGCTAGTAGCTGAAATTGTTGCTGGTGTGGCGGTGGTTGCATCATTGATTGCAGTCGCTTACGAATTGAGACAGAGCACTGATCAATCTGCGCTAAACACTTCTGCACTTGAAATTGCGACTTATCAGGATCTAACGAAGAATATATCTGATCTGAACTCTCTTGCAGTGGAAGATCCTGCTCTCACAGAAATTTTCATTAAAGCACTTAAGAGTCCCGAGTCATTAACAGAGAACGAACTCTTCAGGTACAACACATTTATTATCAATCTGTTCCGACACGGTGACATGGCCTATTTCCAATATGAACGTGGTGCCATTGACCAACCCAGGCTGGATTCTGTTCTTGCGATCCTTACATCAAGAATGGGCAATCCCCTGGTTCAAAGACAGTGGGAATCATTTAAGGAAGATAAGGTGTTTCCTGAGGCCTACACCAACTATGTGGATGAGCTATCTGCCAGCAGTAATATGGGGATGATTGATCTAATCGACCCACTTTGAAAATATGAATGACACAGTTCCAGTTGTTCTGTAAAACTACTTGGACCAAATAAGCACTTAAATACCTGGGAGCTACCCATGGACAAACGATCTTTTATAAAGAACATGGGATTAATGAGTGCTGCCGCGGTGAGCTTCTCGAGCTTGCGTGACGCGGTGGCCGCAGTCGAAAACGTATCTGCTTCAGACCTAGCTGGTGACGAGGATTTCTGGCTGAAAGTGCGTGGTGACTATGACATTAAGTCTGACTACATCAATCTGGAAAACGGTTACTACTGTTTTCTCCCGCAACAGACTCTGGAGCGTCAGATTGAGCATATGCGTGATGTGAACCGGGAAGGTTCCTACTACATGCGCACTGTGCAATATGAAAACAAAGACAAAGTTGCGAATGCAGTGGCTGAAATCGTGGGCTGTAGCTCCGACGAAGTAGCTATAACCCGCAACACTACGGAGTCTCTAGACCTCATCATCAGCGGACTGGATTGGCAGCCCGGTGATGAAGCAGTAATGGCGGAACAGGATTATGGTGCGATGCTTAATCAGTTTAAGTTGATTGAGCGCCGATACGGCACTGTGAACAAATTGGTGTCCGTACCAAATCACCCGAGGAATGATGAAGAGTTAGTTGATCTTTACGCATCTGCAATAACTAATAAGACGAAGCTGTTAATGATCTGCCACATGATCAATATCACTGGCCAGGTACTGCCTGTGCGTAAGATCGTAGATATGGCACATGCTCGTGGCGTAGAGGTGATGGTGGATGGCGCGCACGCCTACTCTCACATTCCTTTTCAGATGAGCGACTTAGATTGCGACTACTACGGCACGAGCTTGCATAAATGGCTCAGCGCCCCACTGGGCTCAGGAATGTTGTATGTGAAGAAAGAAAAGATCGATAAGGTATGGCCTTTGCTGGCTGAACGCGATCTAGGCCCCAATGATATGCGCCGCCTCAATCATATCGGAACACATCCAGTGCACGTTGACCTTGCGATCCTTAATGCTATTGAGTATCAGAATACCCTTGGGCTAGAACGCAAAGCAGCACGACTACAATATCTACAACACTATTGGACAAACCAGCTAAGAGACGTGCCTGGCGTTAACGTCAACACACCTCAAGAGTTACATCGTCACGGAGGCATCGGCAATGTCGGTGTGGACGGATTTGAACCATCAGAACTAGCTGACAAGTTAATTACTGAACATCGAATCTATACCGCGGCGATTGATCGACCTGGTGTGCGCGGTGTACGAGTCACTCCAAATGTATATACGACTACGGGTGAATTGGATGAACTCGTATCAGCGGTCAAATCACTTAACAGTTAATTTCGAAATATAAGAACAAAAGAGGTGGCACAATGACTCACTATGTAGATGGATTTGTACATCCCATTCCGAAAGATAAAGTGGGCGCCTATAAAGAACTGGTTGTCAGTGTTGCTCAAGTTTGGAAAGAACACGGCGCACTGGAGTATTGGGAATGTGCTGAATCGGACAATCAGTTTGAGGGATTAACATCATTTCGCGAATCCATAAAAGCAACTGAGGATGAAGTTGTCATGTTTGGTTGGATGTTATTTGGATCAGAAGAATCTCGAGATGCTGCTCATCAAAAAGTCCCTGCTGATCCAAGAATGGAAGAGTTGATGTCTGCAACAGATGTTGGCTTTGATGCATCTCGAATGGTGTATGGTGTGTTCCACCCAATAGGCTCATCTTAGTAACCCATGCCCGAAGTTGTTAATGGCTCTAGCAAGATTCATTATGAAGTCTCCATCGACAATGATGGCCCTACCTTAGTTCTTATCGCTGGACTCGGTGAACAAATCGGTGGTGTTGAGTACCCCGATGAACAGTGCACATTTTTTGGCAATGCCGGTTTCAAAGTTGTTCGCATAGACAATCGCGATACAGGTTTATCCGGACCAACTACTGAAGAACCCATCGATTACACACTGCATGACATGGCAGATGACGTCGCTGCAGTCATTCGTGATTTGGATGATGGGCCAGTTCATGTGTTGGGGGCATCGCTGGGAGGATTTATCGCGCGCTGGGTGACTATTCGACACCCAGAACTGGTGCGCACTCTTACAGTTGTCATGAGCGGAAGTGGGGCTGGGCCGGATGACGATGGCCCAGGAGTGGATCCGGCGGTTCGAGAAAAGAACGCTAAGGTGCTCGATGTATTACCCAGAGATCAGGCCATTGAAAACACTGTAGATTACTGGCGTTGGCTCTGGGGAAATGGCTATCCCTTTCCAGAGACATTTATTCAGGAAAGAGTTGCCCATGCCTATGACCGTGCCTATCGCCCAGAGGGCATTGGACGGCAGTTAAAGGCGGCGATTTCCACACCTGGATTGTGGAAGGCTCAAACTCAAATTTCTGTGCCCACGCTGGTCCTGCATGGCGGAGAAGATCCTTATTTCTCTGCAGCTCATGGTGAAGCCACCGCAGAACGCATACCTGGAGCGACTCTTTGGCTGGACCCGCGCATGGGGCACATCATGCATCAGGAGCAGTGGCAAGAGCTCGCGAGCCGTGTCAAAGCGCTGGCTTCAGCTGATAGCTGATTACTGTACAAATTTATATGGGTTTAGTGACCCATAGAAACTTGCGCCCTGGCTCATTAGTCTGAGAGCCATGGAAAATCGCACACAACAACACAGATTGGGATGGTATAGCGCAAAATCGTTGATCTTGCTGGTCATCCTTGCTACCTATATCAGCACCCAACAACAATAAGAATTGGAGGCAAGCGCCATGCTTGCACTGCCATCAACGGGTCTGCAACACACCCTTCTATTCTTATACCTACCTTCAAGGTTTGTTCCTCTATTCATATAGGGATTGAATTCATGGACTTGGACAAAACCAATCAATGGCTGACTCTAGCTGCAAACATTGGCGTGCTATTAAGTATCTTATTAGTAGCATATGAGCTTAGGCAGAACACAACCACTCTTCGGGCAGATGCTTATCAGAGTCGCACAGAAAACATCATTCAAACCTATAGTCTGTCTATTTCTCCCGAACTTTTACTTTCAGCAATGGAAAAAATGGACTACTTAGTGTTTCGCTGCGACCCAAATCTTGATCACGTCGATAACTTAACTGCTCAGGAAAAAATTGTGATGGGAGAATTCTTGAGTGCTAATTGGGCGCGACTAAACAATCTCGTTTATCAATATGAAGAAGGCAATTTCGATGATGGCTATTTCGACGGCTCAGTACTCGATGTCATCTACCAGTACGAACCCTGGTTGCAAATCTTCAGCCCAATTAATGCAAACTATGCGCAGGAGACATTGCAAGAGTACAACTATGTTGGCGCATCTGACCCAAGTGAATGTAGGCAATCACTTGGTTAAGCAATTATGAGCGACAAACAACTCTTCATTTTTGACAAAGCTGGTTACGACTTACCTGAAGTAGATGAATGGCTTTCCGGTGATCCGCCAGAGCTCTATGAGATAGCACGCAAGTGGTTTGCTGTGTTTCGTCAATGTGGAGACGACGTGTTAGAAATTATGCATGATGGAATGCCAACTGCCTGTGTGCAGACTGCAGCATTTGGTTACGTCAACGTATTTAAATCACACGTCAACGTGGGATTTTTTACAGGAGCATTTCTAGATGACCCGCATGACTTACTCGAAGGCTCAGGAAAACGCATGCGACATGTAAAGCTTGGTCCTGCGATAGAAGTAGATGAACAGGCACTGTTGGAATTAATCATTGCCTCTTATAGAGATGTCAGCAACAGATTAGGAAAGGGCTAGTTGCCAGTTGGGTTGCTGCGGGGTGGTTCTACTCCACCAATCGTTCTGAAGTCTCGATCTCTTGCTTGTTGTCTTCCTTGCCGAGCCGCCACTTCCAAATCGATCTCTAATCCCGGGTAACCTCGAGGTCTTGGGAGGTCAACAAAGCGCCGCGTATCCTCGAGATCACAAATTCGAAGACGACCAACGCGAGCCGTGGCTCCACTATCCCACACCGCCTCTACTCCAGGTATTACGACGCATCCGTTCTCGTCAGGCTCTGGTAAATCGTCGAGACGATAGGATTCAGTAATAGGTGAACGGCCGATAGGCGCAATGGAATCTACCGATGAAATCATCGCACCGCGTGGCTCGGTAGTGTATGTCACACGCACTGCATTGCTGGTACAGCTCGCCAAAAACAAAACACAGAGAAAATAACAAAAAAGGCGCATAGGGATTACCTATTGTCTGGCTTTTAAGAAGTTGACCGCCTTGTCAGGAAAATCTGTGAATAGCCCATCCACATCTGCTTGGAAGTAATGAATTTCCAGCAGGTCTTCGAAGTCACTGGCATAGTCCGGGACCTGACCAGGATCACTGCGATAGGTATACGGATGCACTTGCATACCCGCCGCATGAGCGCGGGAAACTAACTCAGTAATCTGCAAATCACTAGCTGTTGAATCTCGACCAACGACTAAACTCTTATCAGGTCCAATTCCATCAGCTGAGTAAGCCAGTTTCTCCATACCATCGGATTCAAACATCCAGGGATAAGTACTAGTGCCCCCAATTAACTGAATCAAGTTCACACTGATTCCAGCAGTAGGCAGAATTTCTTTTTGAATGATTGCTAACTCGTCGTAGTCGAAGGTTTGCAGAAATACTTTGTCTTGCTTTGTGGTGTAACCATATTCCTTCAGCACTTGTACTACCGCCGTACTTATATCTTTCCCTTCTTGCCGATGAAACGCTGGTTGTTTGATTTCAGGGTAAATACCGATGTCATTGCCAGTAGATTTATTCATTCCCTGAATCATTTCTATTTCTTCTTGAAGAGTCGGCACGCTAAAGGCTGATGTTCCCATGGGAAATCTATCTGCATAACCTTGGCGCTTCTCACCGTCGGGTGTTACGCGAAAACCTTCAGTCGCACTGAGCTGTCGAATTTCTTTCAATGTGAAGTCGATTGCATAGTAGCGACCATCATCTCGAGCACGATTAGGAAACACTTCATCAACATTAGTTGTGCGATCTAAAGTGATGTCATGCAACACAATCAAGTAATCATCTGAAGTCATCACAACATCTTGTTCGATATAGTCAGCGCCCATGGCATACGCCATGGCTTTAGCTTCCAGAGTGTGTTCTGGTAAGTAGCCGCTGGCGCCGCGGTGAGCAATGACGATTTTTTGAGCCATGGATTCAGTCGCTAGGAAAGCCAATAGCAAAGCACAGAGAATTCGATATCTGGACATGATTCTAACCCGTTCACAGAGCTGTAGTTACTGTCGTTCAAAAGCGTATCTTGCGATGCGTGTATAACAGGCAGTTTACAGTGATTTGTGGCTGAGTTCAGCTTCGACGCG
>JAPIWU010005649.1:0-20971 GCA_037576205.1 Pyrocystis lunula | reverse complement strand
TCCCCCCGGGGGAGAGGGCCGGGGTGAGGGGCTCTCCCTCCTCCTGCCCCATCTCCGCCCCTCCAACCATCTCCAACGTCCTCTCCATCTCCCCCCTCCAATACCCTCCCCAAATGCCCCCCGACCTCAAAACCATCACCACCCGCCTCACCGACGCCATCCTCACCGCCGCCGACCCCGCCCGCGCCCTCGCCGCCCACTGGCCGATCCAGCTCGACACCGCCCCCCGCATCACCCTCCTCGCCACCGGCAAAGCCTCCGCCCCCATGACCGAGGCCGCCCTCGAACAACTCGCCTCGACCGACTCCCTCCACCGCCTCACCCGCGCCGCCATCACCTGCGTCCCAGAGCACGAGCCCCGCATCCGAGCCGCCTTCGAAACACACAACCCGCCAAACGCCCGCGTCGACATCCACCCCGCCGACCACCCCCTCGCCACCGCTCGCAACACCACAGCCGCCGCCGCCATCGCCAACGCCGCCCGCTCAACAACACAAGCCGACACCACCCTCGCCCTCATCTCCGGCGGCGCCTCCGCCCACCTCACCCTCCCCGCCGGCCCGCTCACCCTCGACCACATCCGCAGCCTCACCAACGCCCTCCTCCGCGCCGGCGCACCCATCCAAGACCTCAACGCCGTCCGCAAGCACCTCGAGCAACTCAAGGGCGGCCGCCTCGCCCGTCTCCTCCACCCATCAACCACCCACGCCCTCGTCCTCTCCGACGTCCTCGGCGATCCCCTCCACACCATCGGTTCCGGCCCCACCGCCCCAGACCCGACGACCTACGCCGACGCCCTCGCCGTCCTCGACGCTCGCAACCTCACCGACCACCACCCCGAAGCCGCCGCCCACCTGCGCGCGGGCGTCCTCGGCCAACACGAAGAGACCCCCAAGCCCGGCGACCCCTGCTTCACCAATCTCACCCACACCATCATCGCCAACAACCACACCGCCCTCGCCGCCGCCGAGCGGAAACTCACAAACCTCGGCTTCCACATCGCCCTCACCCGCGAAAACGTCCAAGGCGAAGCCCACCTCGTCGCCGCCGACCTCATCGCACAACTCGCGGGCGCCCTCGACCACCACCCACGCCCCCTCGCCGTCCTCTTCGCGGGAGAGACCACCGTGACAGTGGGGGACTCAACCGGCAAAGGAGGCCGCAACCAGGAACTCGCCCTCGCCGCCGCCCTCGAACTCGAACGCCGAGGGATCCGCAACGCCGCCGTCATCACCCTCGCCACCGACGGCATCGACGGCCCGACCGACGCGGCCGGTGCGGCCGTCACCGAGTCAACTCCGGCCTCAATCCGCGCCGCGCACATCAACCCCGCCGCCGCACTCAAAGACCACGACTCCCACACCGCCCTCGCCGCCGCCCACGCCCTCATCCGCACCGGCCCAACCGGCACCAACATCAACGACATCGCCGCCGCCATCGCATTCTGACCCAAGCCACCCTATCCCATGACACCGGGGCCGTTGTGCCCGTACCCAACCCCGGGTACCATTCTGGACAACAAGGTTGGTGATCGCCGCGGGCCGACCCGCCCCGCCGACCGACACCCAGAAAGGCCGCGATGGACACCATCGTCCGCGCCGAAAACGGCGAAGAACTCACCCTCAAAAAACTCCTCGCCGCCATGCCCAAAATGCAGGCGTCCGATCTCCACATCAAGCCCCTCATCCCGCCCACCTACCGCATCGGCGGCCACCTCCGCTCCATCTCCGCCCCGCCCATGAAGCCCGAGCAATCCGACGAGTTCCTCCGCCCACTCATGAACGACCACCAGTTCGAGTCGTTCACCAAGGACGGACACATCGACTTCGCCTGGTTCCTCGACCACGGCCCACACGAGGGCGAACGATTCCGCTGCAACTTCTTCCGCGCAGGCCAGCACTCCTGCGCCGCCATCCGCCGCGTACAGGCCCAGATCCCCGACTACAACTCCCTCAACCTCCCACCCATCTACGGCAAGACCATCGACAAGCACGCCCAGGGCCTCATCCTCGTCGTCGGCGTCACCGGTTCAGGAAAATCCTCCACCCTCGCCGCCATGGTCAACCACGTCAACGAGACCCGCGGCGTCAACATCATCACCATCGAAGACCCAGTCGAGTTCCGATTCACCCAGCAGAAGTCCATCATCTCCCAGCGGGAGATCGGCATCGACGTCCCCGACTTCGCCACCGCCCTCCGCTCCGTCGTCCGCCAAGACCCCGACGTCATCTTCATCGGCGAGATGCGCGACCACGAAACCATCCTCGCCGCCATCCAGGCCGCCGAAACCGGCCACCTCGTCTTCGCTACTCTCCACACGCTCGACACGGCTGGCGCCTTCGGCCGCATGCTCGAGTTCTTCCCCGAAAAAGAACGCGCCTTCGTCCGCAGCGCCCTCTCCGGCTGCCTCGTCGGCATCTTCGCCCAGCGCCTCATCCCGGCCGTCGATAACTTCCGCTCCCCCGTCGTCCCTGCCACCGAGGTCCTCCTCAACTCGCCCACCGTCCGCGACAAAATCCGCGAGGGTGAGGAAGCCGATCTCCCCGCCATCATCAACACCTCCGGCGGCGAGGGCATGCACTCGTTCACCAAGTCCTTCGGCGAACTCGTCAAAAACGAGATCGTCACACTCCCCGTCGCACGACTCCACGCCCCCAACAAGGAAGCCCTCGACGCAATGGTCAAGGGCGTCGAGGTCAAGGCCCAGTCCCTGGTCAGCCGCATCAAGGGCCCCAGGTAAACACGCGTCCCCAATGGCACGCGCGACCCGCCCGAGTTGTGCTCGTGCGATCCCGCGTTGCCGCTCCATTCCCCGCTCCCCACGCCGCAGATGAGCAACGCGAATCTGCCGGGCTGCCCATACCCTCACCCCATGCCCTCCATCTCCCTCTGGCAACAATCAGGCCCACTCGCTGACCACACAACCGACGCCGCAATCATCGGCGCCGGCATCGCCGGCCTCTCCGCCGCCATCGCACTCGAACAAGCCGGCCTCGACGTCACCGTCGTCGAAGCCCGCGCACCCGCCGCCTCCGCCTCCGGCAGAAACGCCGGATTCCTCATGCGAGGAGCCGCCGACAACTACACCGCCGCCGCAAACCAATACGGCCGCGACACCGCCGCCCAACTCTGGCGATGGACCGAAGACAACCTCACCGACCTCAAGTCACTGGGCCTCGAAGACCTGTCCTCCTACGCCGCCCGCCCCTCCTGCCTCCTCGCCCTCACAGACTCAGAAGCCGACGAACTCGCCACCTCCGCCGACCTCCTCGCCCTAGACGGCTTCGACGCTCATCTCCTCACCCCCGATTCGCCGAACGCCAACGACACCATCTTCACCCACGCCAAGCCACGCCTCGCCCTCGTCAACCCGCACGACGCCGTCATCAACCCCGTCGAACTCGTCGGCCTCCTCTGCTCCAAACTCCAACGCACCCAGCTCTACACCGGCTGCGCCGCAGCCGCGATCCATCGGCACGACGACACGACCATCCACCTCCACACCACCCTCGGCACCATCTCCGCCAAACGAATCCTCATCGCCACAAACGCCCTGGGCCCCGCCCTCATCCCCTCCCTCGCCCCCCTCGTCCAGCCAAACCGAGGCCAGATGCTCGCCATCCGCTGCCCGGGCGTCCGCCTCGACCGCGCCTACTACGCCAACCACGGCTCCGAATACCTCCGCCAACTCGACGACCAGCACGTCATCATCGGCGGCGCCCGTCTTACCGACGAACAAACCGAACGCACCTCGTCAGAATCCACGTCCGACACCATCCAGTCCCGCCTCGAGTCCATCGCCAAACAGTGGCTCTTCCCCGAATCCACCGACCCCCAGATCGTCGCCCGCTGGGCCGGCACGATGGCATTCAGCCCCGACCACCTCCCCATCGCCGGCCCCGTCACCCTCCCGGGCAAACAAGCCCCGGACCCCGACGTCTGGTTCACCGGTGCCTTCACCGGCCACGGCATGTCCATGGGCCACCGCACCGCCACCGCAGCCGCCAGATCGATGATCGACGGCTCCGACCTCCCCCCCTGGCTCCGCCTCGACCGCTTCCAGACCGCGATCCCGACGAACTGATCAGCACGCGGATACCGTGCATCCCGCATGGACGCTCGAACAGAAGCACCAACACGCAAACCCCGCCGACGCCGCGCCCGCGATCTCCCCGCGAAACTCGGCGCCATCGTCCTCATCCTCATCTTCGGCGCATGCCTCGGCTCCCTCCCCTGGACAGCCGCGCCAGTCGGCTTCTCCGATGACCAAAGCGCAGGCTCCGTCCCACGCTACAACGCCGGCTCCCCCGCCGACGCCCGCCTCCCGCCGAACTGGTTCCCGGACAAAGAAAACGGCGAACAGTTCTCCGCCCTCGGCACCGACCACCTGGGACGCTCGCTACTCGTCCGTGCCCTCACCGGTGGCGGCATCTCACTCGGCATCGGCCTCGCCGCGGCGTTCATCGCCGTCGGCATCGGCACCGTCTACGGCGCCATCGCCGGCTACGCGGGCGGGCCAACCGACGCCGTCATGATGCGCGCCGTCGACGTCCTCTACGGCCTCCCATACATTCTGCTCGTCGTCCTGCTCGCCGTCGCGTCAGACGCCGCCATCGACGAGTACATCACCCGCTCCAAAGAACGCGCCTCATTCGTCTACGCGCAGACCATCACCAACCCGCAGGCCCCGGCCGACCTCACCCGCACCGCCGCCGAGGCATGGCGAGACGACCACCCGGCAATCGCCGCACAGATCGACACCGCCGCCCTCGCCGCCGTCCCCCCGCGGCAGGTCTCACAGACCACCCGCTCGGCTCTCGACGTCGCCACCCTCTTCATCGCCATCGGCGGAGTTTCCTGGCTCACCCTCGCCCGCGTCATCCGGGGCCAGGTCCTCTCGCTCAAAGCCCAGCCCTTCATCGAGGCCGCCCGCGCCGCAGGCGCCCACCCCGTCCGCATCTTCTTCCGACACCTCCTCCCAAACCTCGTCGGCCCCATCGTCATCTACGTCACCCTCACCGTCCCCCAAGCCGTCCTCCAGGAGTCCTTCCTCTCCTTCCTCGGCATCGGTGTCAAACCTCCCCTCCCCTCGTGGGGCAACCTCGCCGCCGACGGCCTCTCCGAAGTCAACCCATACAAATCACACTGGTGGCTCCTCGCCGTCCCCTCCGCCCTCCTCGGCATCACCCTCCTCGCCCTCAACTTCGTCGGCGAAGGCCTCCGCGAACGCCTCGACCCACGCCGCGCCATCAAAGATTCCGACACCTGATCAAACGACGGCCCACCACATGCCCGACCCAATCCTCTCCATCAACAACCTCTCCATCTCCTTCGCAAACCCCGAAGGCGAACGCACCCACGCCGTGAGAGACGTCTCCCTCGACCTCACCCCCGCCAAAACCACCGCCGTCGTCGGCGAGTCGGGCTCCGGTAAGTCCGTCACCGCCCTCTCCGTCCTCCGACTCCTCCAGTCCCCACCCGCCCGCTACGAGGCCGGCTCCATCCTCTTCACAAACAACAAGTCCGATCCACCCGCCGACCTGCTCGCCCTCTCCGAAGCCGACATCCGAGCCATCCGCGGCAACGACATCGCCATGATCTTTCAGGAGCCCATGACCAGCCTCAACCCCGTCATCCCGATCGGCTCCCAGATCACCGAGTCCATCAGGCTCCACCGCCCCGTCTCCCCCAAGCAGGCCAACGCCCTCGCCCTCGCCGCCCTCAAAGACGTCGGCATCGACCGTGGCCCGGCCGCCCTCAAGTCCTACCCCCACGAGTTCTCCGGTGGCATGCGCCAGCGCGTCATGATCGCCATCGCCCTCGCCTGCGAGCCCCGCGTCCTCATCGCAGACGAACCGACCACCGCCCTCGATGTCACCATCCAGGCCCAGGTCCTCGACCTCATCAACAACCTCCGCACCCAGCGCGACCTCGCCGTCATGCTCATCACCCACGACCTGGGCCTCGTCGCCGAGCACGCCGACCACGTCACCGTCATGTACAAGGGCCGCGTCGTCGAGCAGGGGCCCATCAGAGCCATCCTCGACACCCCCATCCACCCCTACACCCGCGGCCTCCTCGACGCCGCGCCCGCCATCGACCGCAAGGCCCGCCGCCTCACCACCATCGCCGACGCCACCGCGGCCGACCGCACCCTCACCGCAAACGGCAGCACACGCACCGCCTGGTGGCCCGGCGACACCGGGCCCGCCCCGGAACTCATCGACATCACCCCGGGCCACCGCGTCCTCGTCCAAACGCACCAGGCACCGCAACCAGCCTGAACCGCCCCGCACGGGCCCCGGTACACTCAAGCAGCATCAGGCACCCCGTCCCCCTCCAAACCATGCGTGTCCTCTTCCTGTCAGACCCCGCCTTCACCGACCACGAGCAGATCATGCTCCGCCGCCTCGCCATCGGCCTCGCCGACGAGGGCACCCGCGTCGCATGGGCCGTCTCCGAGCAGCACGCCCGCCAGATGACCGACACCCTCCTCGTCCCGATCATTCCCTTCCAACGCCCCCGCCTCGGCCTCTCACTCAAGCAACGCGCCGCCAACCTCCTCGAACACGCAACAGAAGCACTCAGCGATCCTCCAGACATCATCCACATGTTCGGCGGTGCCGTCTTCTCCCTCGGCGCCGAGGCCACACGCCGAGCCGCCGCCTCACCCGCATTCGAGCTCTGGCGCCCGAACCTCGAGGCGAACACGCGCATCGCCGTCAACCGCGCCTGCGGCTCCCACGCCGGCGACGCAGACCAGCCCCGCCCCCCGCTCATCATCACGCCCACAAAGGTCACCCAGTCCCGCATCGCCCCGCACTTCCCCGAGGCCGTCGTCCGCTGCATCCCGTGGGGGATCCACGCTGCCGAGCCCCACGAAGACCAGGGCTCCGACGCCATCAGCATCGTCCTCATCGGGCCCGGCCGCGACGGACGCGCATGGCAGGCCGCCTTCCGGGCCGCCATCCGTGTCCTCGCCGCCGACGACCGCGTCCACCTCTTCGCCGACGCCGAGGCCACACGCAAACTCCGCGTCTGGCCCGACGCCCGCAAGGCCGGCGTCCTCGGACGCCTCTCGCTCATGGACAACGCCGAGTTCCGCCGCGAGCTCGCCATGCGCGCAGACATCATGCTCTACCCCGACGCACGCGGCGAGTCACGCACCATCCTCCTCGACGCCATGGCCAGCTCCGTCGCGCTCGTCGCCGCGACCGACCCGCTCGCCGAATCGCTCATCGACGGCACAACGTGCCGCCTCGTCACCGACCCGACCGAGCACCAGTGGCAGGAGGCCATCGAGCACCTCGTCCAGGACCCCGCCGCACGCCGCCGACTCAGCGAGTCCGCAACCGCATACATCCACGAGCACCACCGCGCCACCCGCCAGATCGTCTCGCTCACAGACGCCTACGAGTGGGTCGCCGGCGACCCCGTCCGCATCGGTGCAAACGACCCCGCCCCCATCTGAAGCGCCCCAACGTCTCCCCAGCCCGCACAATCCCCACGCCTCAGAAAAGCAACGCGAATCCGCCCGGCCTGTCACCAGCAGTTCCGTCTCCACCGGTTCCATCCCCGCGGACCGCTACCCGCCAAACCCACCACCGCGCGACGACCCGAACCCGCCCGACCGGCTGCTCTGCATCCCAGTCGGCTGGATCACCACCCCGAACGACGTCTCACCCGAGATGTTGTTGTACGTCAAACTCCCGCCCAGCATCCCGTTCGGGAATGCCCGCATCAGCGTGAACGACACAGCCTGGAAGTCATCAACGCGGAAGTTGTACGTCCCCCGCACCTCGTACGCATACTTGTCCCCGAACAGCCCCTGGAACATCGCGTCGCCGTACGTGTCATCCTGAAACTCGATCTGGCGATACTCAAACTTCGAAGCAAACCGCTCGCTGTGACGGATCAGCATCCCCGCCGAGTTCCGGTCCTCCCGGCTGTCCTCCACATCCCAGATCGTCTCCCCCGTCAGCCCCACGACCTCGCTCAACTGCCACGTCCCGCTCACCCGCACAAACTCGTCCGGCACGCTGAGCTCAGGCCGCGCCCCATACCACCGCCCGATCTCCGTCTCCCGCTCCACGTCATCGCTGAACCACACATACTCCGTGTCCAGCGTGAACACATCCACGTTCCGCCACCGCCCGGGCCCGCCACGCTTCGTCTGCCACGTCTGGCTGATCCCGCCGCGGAACCCCGTCCCGTCCGCGAGCCCCTCCACGTCATCGTCATACACCGGCAGATCCTCGGCGTCGATCGAGCTCCCGCTCTGCCACACCGTGATGCTCGGCTCGATGATGTGCCGCATCCGGTGCAGATCAAACGTCCGGCTCTCCACCCCGTCATCAACCCGGCTGATCGACGTCGACAGCGTCAGCCCCGCCGAGCCCCACAGCCGGGCCTCGTCCTCCTCGCCCGGGCTGAACGAATCAAACGCCGTGTCATACGCCGTGAACCGCCCGACCACAAACGGCACCGCCTTCACGGGCCCCATGTTCACCGCGCTGCTCAGTTCCTGCCTCGTGTCCAGCCGGTTCACATACGCCTCGTCCAGACCGAGCCCGCGGAACGCGTCCGCGATCGGCACGTCCGGGTCCACCCCGAAAGCACGGTTCGACGCGAACCGCCCAGTCACGCCCACCTGCTCCGGCGTGATCTCCTGGAACCGCAGCCGCATCCGCGAATACTCGACGTTCCAGCTGTGCGTCAGAATCTCCGGCGCCCACTCCTCGAGCGGGTCATCCCCGATCTTCGCATACCCGATCTCCGGCAACTTATCGACCGCATACCCCGGCGACTGCGCCGCGTGCTCGTTCGGCAAAAAATCCGTCGTCAGGCCCTTCATCTCCAGCGTCAAAACAGACTCGTCCGTCAGCCGACGCAACAGCCCACGCGTCGTCAGCTCCTCCGAGTCCACACCGATATCCCGATACAACGCCGGCAGCACGGCCTCGTCCGAAGCGTGAAACCCCTCCAACTGCACGATCCAACCCTGGCGAAACCGCCACCGGTGCCGGAACGCCGCGAACGCCCGCGTGTCGTCCTCCCGCTCGATCTCCCGCCCGTTCCGCAGCACGTCCGTGCCGTCGTCGTCGGGCAGAATCGCCGCCTCCAACTCCGTCCTGGTGTCGGCGGTAGTCCAATCGAGCCCGACCCCGAGCCCAAGCCCCCGGTCCGTGTAGTAATCAACATCCACAACCGTCGACAGCCCCTCGGGCGCCTCGATCCCGAGCAGCGCAAACGGATCCCACGCCGTCCGGATGACCGTCCCCGTCCGGTTCGTGTCACTCACGCCGATCGACCGCAGCGGGAACCGCTCCGGATCGCCCTTGAACCTCGGAAACCAGAAGAACGGCACGCCCCCGCCCCGCAGCGTGATCCCCTTCGCATCCACAAGAGCCGAAGACCGCCCCTCGTCGTCCACCCGCTGCTCGAGCGTCATCGACGACGTCCCCACCGAAAGATGCGGCGTCGCAAACGCCGTGTTCGCATACGTCGCCTTCTCCGCGGTGAACCGCTTCGATGATTCCTGCCGCACCACATCAGCCCGCATGTACAGCGGCATCTTCAGCCGATCGTCGTACGTCCGGAACACCGCGTCGATCAGCACCGCCCGGTCCGCGCGCACGTCGTAATACACCCGCGGGCTCCGCATCGTGTACGACCCGTCCGTCACGCGCACCCCACCCTCGAGATACACGCCGATCACGTCGCTCACGTCAAACGACCCGAGCGTCTCGCTCAAAGGGCCGGGCTCAACAAACACCACGGCTCGCCGCGCAGTCATCTCGATCGACCGGTCCGCACCCTCGTGCTGCACGACGACTCCGCCCGTCATCGTCAGCGCGTTCGCGTCATCCCCACGCTCCAGCGCAATCCGATCCCCGGCCGAGAAAAAGAACACCCCGCTGCTCGAAAAAATCCGGTCCGGCACCACCGCGCCGCCATCATCCCCCCCCGCGGCCGCCGACCCAGCCGCCGACTCTTCAGCCATTTCAACATCGGGCAAAACCACCGGCCCGTCCGCCAGCGCATCCCCCTCAGCCCGAGGCTCCACAGCGCCCTCAGACGGTCCCGTGCCAACCCCGCCCCGATCACCCTCGCCTTCACCACCCGCCGCCGCACCCGGCACACCCTCGCCCGCCCTCACCACAGGCGCCGCCGGCGGCCGAACATCCGCCCGCCGCTCCGCCTCACGATCGCGCGAAAACGGGATCCGCCGCTCGACCGCGCCATCGCGCCGAACCTCCCGCTCACCACCATCGACACCGCCCGCCCGCCCCGCCTCACCATCTCCCGCCTCGTCGACTGCCGCTCCACCCGCGTCCTCACCGTCTCCCCGAGCCTCACCCAAAGCCCGCCGGTTCAACAGCCACGCCGGCGGCCGCAGCCGTTCCTCCGGTTCCGCATCACCTGCGGGACGCACCGACTCGGGATCTCGAATCGCCGCCAGCGCCTCGGCAAACGCCACATCAGCCCGCCCAACAAACATCCCGGCTTCGCCGGCCGAGTCCGGCCGCCCGCCCGTCCGCAGGTCAACCGAGAGCCGCACCGGCGCCGTCGTCGCGATCAACGCCTGCACCGGCAGCTTGTCGGCCGACATCGAAAACCCGGCCGGCCCACCGGGCGACTCCACCTCTTCGTAATACCCAAACACCTCGTACACGCCCGACGCATCACCAACGCCGCCCACACCCACAGGCTTCAGCCACAGCGACGCACGCCGCCCCACGAGCCGGTTCGGCCCGATCACCGTGTCCACGTCCCCATCAAGCACCACGCGGATCGTCTCGGGCCCCTCGCCCTCCGAGATCCGCCACACCCAGGCCCGCCGAGCCGAAAGCCGAAGCTCGCCGACAACCAGCGGCACAGGCAGTTCAACACCGCCAAACCCCGCATCCGCCGAAACCCCCGCGTTCCCCCCGGGCTGCCCCGCCTGGCACGCCGCACTCCCCGTGCACAGCGCAAGCCCCGCCGCCGAAGCCAGCACCGCCGCCCCGACCCGACACCCAAGGCCGAACCCATCAACACCAAACGAGCGCGTCGTGCGCATGCCCGCTCCTTATCCAAAAGGGCAGAGGTCAATCCCGCCGACCCCGGCAACCGCCGAAAGCCCGCTCAGAGCAAAACGCATGCTACCGACGCTCCCCAAACCCCACAACCGAGCCCCATCCCCACGCCGCAGATGAGCGCAGCGAATCTGCCGGGTTGTTCCCGTATGTTCTACCCCGTCCCCACCGCCCGCAGCACCATCCCCCGCAAACCAGCCTCCCCGTCCCCAAAGTCCATCCTCAGCACCGGCCGGGCAACCGCGCAGGGCCACGCCCCGGCCTCCACCCGCCCCAGCTTCGCCCAATCCTTCCCCGTCGTCACCACCGCATCGCACCCGGCGGCTTCGCGCAACACCCGCCGCACGGTCGCCTCCGAGTACGGGTCATGGTCCCGCAGCACCACCGCCCCCGCCAGCGATCCCCCGACCGCCCCCTCGCAAGCAGCCACAAACGCCCCCGGGTTCCCGATCGCGCACACCGCCAGCACCCGCTTGCCCCGCAGCCAACCGACCCCCTCCCCCCGCTCAGCCCCGCCATCAGCAACCGTCAGCCCGTCCCACCGATGCGAGGCCAGCGCCACAGGCCGCACCCCGGTCTCGGCCTCCACTACATCCGCGATCCGCGCGACCTCCGCGTCACCGACGGCATCCACCCGCGTCAGCACCACCGCCCCCGCCCGACGCAGATTCTCCACCGGCTCCCGCAGCCACCCCGCCGGCAGACACCGATCCGCGAACGGGTCCCGCGTCGAATCGATCAGCACCACGTCGAGCTGCCGCGCGATCTTCCGGTGCTGAAACCCGTCGTCCAGCACCACCACATCAACCGCCCGCCCCTCCCCGGTCGCAAACAGCCGGAAAAGCCCCCCGAGCCGGTCCGCCTGCGCCACCACCGGAACGCCCGCGAGATCCGCCGCATACTCACGCGCCTCGTCCGACTCACCACCGCCCGCCCGATACCCCCGCATCGCGATCGCCGGCCGATGCCCAGCCTCCACAAGCCACCGCACGATCGCCGCCACCGCAGGCGTCTTCCCCGTCCCCCCAACGCTCAGGTTCCCCACGCTGATCACGGGCCGGTCGATCGTCACCACGCCCGCGCCGCGGTCAAACCGCCGGTTCCGCCGGCCCAGTTCCATCAGGTACGCGCGCTCCCCCAGCCGGCCCACCAGACCGCCTATCGGCCCCAGCCAACCAGGCACCGGTCCACCCTCACCCATCCGCGCCCGACCCCTCAGCCGCCCGGCCTTCGCCAATCAACGCCGACAACTCCGCCGCCTGCTCATCACGCAGCCGAGCCCGAGCCACCAGCACCAGCCGCACGTTGTTCGCAGCGTCCACCAGCGCCAGACACACCACCACCGACAGCAGCCCCACGCACACAAACCACACCAGCACAAACAGCTTCGCCTCGGCCGGGGGGATCACGCCAAACGCAAACGCCAGCAGCGGCGTCACCGTCAGCATCATCGCCCCGTTCACGGTCCGCAACCGATACCGGCTCGCCGGGATGACCTCCCGGGCCGACCGCATCGCCGTCAGGTGCCCGGCGATCACCACCATCGTCACCAGGGCGAGAGGCCCGACCAACCAGAATGGCAGCACCGCCTGACCTTGCACCCCCAACAGTAGAGCCGCGAATCCAGCCCCGCCGCTCACCCCTCAATCCTCGCCGCAGAAGCCCGAAGCAACCAACCGATCTCCCTCCCTCTCCCCCCGGGTGAGAGGGCCGGGGTGAGGGCCTCCCCATTCTTCTTCGTCTTCTTGTTCTTTACACCGCGCAGCAAAGAAGCACCGGGTCCCGCAGAGCAGGCCAAGCCCTCTCGACAGGCACCCAGTTCACGCAAACGCCGCAGATGAGCAAAGCGAATCCGCCGGGTTCAACCGCCT
Source organism: Pyrocystis lunula (assembly GCA_037576205.1). Taxonomy (NCBI): domain Eukaryota; class Dinophyceae; order Gonyaulacales; family Pyrocystaceae; genus Pyrocystis; species Pyrocystis lunula. The sequence goes on along the minus strand of JAPIWU010005649.1, from coordinate 8,022 downwards.
GCGCAGCACCCCCGACCACCCAGACTCAAGCCGCCCCGATCCCCCCGAACCCGAGCCCACCGAGCCGCTCGCGCAGAGCACGCATAGGAAGCCCCACAATCGTCGTCTCGTCCCCATCAAACTCGATCGGCCACCCAGCCTCCAGCCGCTCAAACAGGTTGTACGCCCCGGCTTTCCCGACCCACGCCCCACCCGACACATACGACGAAATCTGCTCCTCGCCGATCGACCCCACACGCACCGTCGCCCGGTCGATAAACAGATCCACCAGCCGGCCGCCCTCGCCCACGATCGCCACACCCGTCACCACGTCGTGCTCGCGGTTCTCAAACGACCGGATAATCCCTGCCGCGTCCTCCGCATCGCTCGGCTGACCGATCACCAGATCATCCAGCACGCACACCGTGTCCGCCCCGAGCACCAACTCATCACCGGCAGAATCCTCGAGCGACTCGTGCACCGCCCGCGCCTTCAGATACGCGAGCGACGCCACCCAGAACTCGGGCGAGACTTCACCCGGCGAGAGATCCCCATCATCCACGCCCTCCGCCAGACGCACCTCGTGCGCGATCCCGGCCTCGTCCAGCAGCATCCGACGCCTCGGGCTCCGGCTCGCCAGGATCAGCCGGCCCCCCCGACGGGGCATCCCGCCCCGATGGGTCGCCGCCGCGGCACGACCGCCGCCGCCCCCGCCGGTCTCAAAGCCTTCCCTGCTCAATCGCATGCCGAAACTCCCTTTCCAGACCCACGCGCCCGCCGACGCAGTCTCAAACCTCACGTCCGCCGACGCGACCCCGAACCACACGCATCACCCGCTGCAGGAGTAGACGACCCCGCACCGCCTACGGTTCCCCCATGCGGGCCCACCTTCTCCAGATGAACATCGCGTGGGAAGACCGTCACGAAAACTTCCGAATCGTCCGCCGACTCCTCGAATCCGCCACCCCGGAACCGGGCGACCTCATCGTCCTGCCCGAGCTCTTCGACTCCGGCTTCAGCCTCAACACCGCCAAGACGCACGACGCGTCGGGCGAAACACTCACTTTTCTACAACGCCTCGCAACAGAGCTGCATTGCACGGTCCACGGCAGCCGGACAGTTCCCGGCGATCCAGCCGCGCCAGACCCCGAATCCCGCAAAGCAACAAACCGGGCAACCATCATCGGCCCGACCGGCCTGATCTTGACCGAATACGCCAAGATCCACCCTTTCTCATTCGGGAGAGAGCCCGAATCGTTTCGCGGCGGCGAAACTGTTCACACATATCCGTGGGAATCAGCCGGCCACCGCCTCACCGTCTGCCCCGCCGTCTGCTACGACCTCCGCTTCCCCGAACTCTTCCGCCAGGGCCTCGCCCTCGGGGCCGATGCCTTCGTCCTCGGCGCCAACTGGCCCGCCGCCCGCCAGACCCACTGGCGGGCCCTCGCCATCGCACGCGCCATCGAAAACCAGTCCTTCGTCCTCGCCGTCAACCGCACCGGCTCCGACCCCCATCTCGCCTACGCCGGTGGCACGATCGCGGTCGGGCCCAAGGGCGACATCATCGGCGAACTCACCGAACAGGAAGCCGTCCTCACCGTCAACCTCGACCCCGCCGACACCGCGTCGTGGAGAGCCGAGTTCGGCGCCTGGCGCGACATCCGCCTCACCGGTCCGAACCCCGGCCCACCCGGCGAACCTCCCGAATAACGACTCCCGAAGAGCCGCCACGATCGCCTACCATCGCCCCTAGTCCGCCGAAGCCACCCGAGGGGCCGTTCCATGTCAGCCGCGCGTCAACTCGTCAAGGGCATCGTCCGCCCACTCAAGCACCTGCCCAGCCGGGCCCACCGCAAACGGCTCGCGTCGCAGAGCAAACTCGTCACCGGGCACGACCGCGTCTACATGTACCACATCCGCAAGACGGCCGGCACCAGCATGGGCATGGCCTTCATCGGCCTCAGCGGCGACGCCGACACCCTCTACAACAAGGTCTACGAGTCGGGCCGCTGGATCGAGGCACAGGGCCGCGTCTACGTCCGCGCCGAGCGGCACCTCATCACAGAGGGCTACTACTTCATGGGCTCGTCCCACCAGCCCGCCCACGCCATCACCGTCCCGCCCAACACGTTCCGCATCACCTGCCTGCGCGACCCGGTGAGCCGAGTCCTCTCGCACTACCGCATGCTCGTCCACTACATGCGCGAGACCCCCGAACTCGCCCACCACGAGGCCGCCTACATGGGCAACGGGCTCGGCGGTTTCCTCGACCGCATCCCCAAAGAGCACCTGCTCCGCCAGCTCTACATGTTCAGCAAGTCGTTCGACGTCAACGAGGCGGTGGACTTCCTCAACGGCATCGAGTTCATCATGCGGCAGGAGTCGTTCGACGCCGACCTAACCCGCCTGGGCGAGATCCTGCAGCTCCCCCTCAGGAGCCACCGGGCCAAGAACTACAAGGCCGAGGCCGAGATCCCCGACGACCAGGTCGAGCGCCTCCGCGAGTTGATGCGGCCCGAGTACGACATGCTCGAACGCCTGGGCCGCGGCACCGCCGGCTGAGCGAGGAGGCACGGCATGGACCACGCCGCTCGGATCGCGTTCGCTGGAATCGACTGGATGACCGTCGGCCCCGGTGTGCGCGAGAAGCGGGTCGCGAAGGGCACCGCCGTGCTCCGCCTGGTCGAGTTCTCGCCGCCGTTCGTCGAGGACGGCTGGTGCGAGACGGGCCACACGGGCTTTGTTGTCTCCGGCGGGTTCACGCTTGAAACGCGCGGCGGTGGCTCGGAGGTGTTCGAGGCCGGCGACGGGCTCGTGATCCCGGCCGGTGCCGGGGGGGCACACCGGGCGATCGTGGATCGGCCCGTGGTGCTGTTTCTGGTGGAGGATGCCGGGTCGGTGGATCCGGACGCGGAGTGATCAGGGCCGGGTCAGGGCGTCGGTCTTCCCGCGGATGGCCGTGGCGCGGGTGCGGTCCGGGGCGTCCTTGAGGATGGCCCGTTCCCATGAGCCGTACATGGGGTTGGGGATCAGGAACCAGTCTTCGTTGAACCGGCTCTGGTGCTGGCGGGCGATGGCGTTGCGCTCGGCGACGCCGAGGCCGTAGACGGTGGTGAAGTCGTTGAGGTCGTCGCCGACCCACGCGATGACGGTGTACCGCTCGCCGACGTAGTCGCGGCGGGTCTGCTTGTCGCTGCCCCAGCCCTCGCGGCCGTGCTTGAGCAGGAGGTCGTCGGCGGTGGCGGCGGGGTCGAGGGTGCGGCGGATGTTGTCGAGCGTGGGCTGCTTGTTAGCCTCGTCGCGGTTGGTGATGTAGACGACGGCGAGGCCCTGGTCACGCGCGGCCTCGATGAACTCGCGGGCGCCCGGGACGGGCTCGGCGGAGGCTTTCCCGACCCAGGCCGACCAGGTGGCGGGCTCGAAGGCGGCGTCGCGATCGATGAGTTGGGCCTGGTAGGGCGAGTTGTCGAGGGCGGTCTCGTCGACGTCGAGCACGACGGCGGGGGGGGGCGAGCCGGGGTCGCTTGGATGCTGGCGGATGTGGTCGGCCGCGCGGTCGAAGGCGGTGCGGGCGAGGAGCTCGTACTCGGCCGCGGATTGGACCCAGAGGGTGGCGTTGAGTTGCTCGTGGGTGCGGACGGATGCGCAGCCGGTGAGGGTGAGGAGGATGGCGGCGGCGATGGGCAGGCGTGGTGTTCGTGGCATCGTGTGATTCCTGTGTGGCGTGCGGTTTCCTTGTTGATGGTGCGAGGGAGGACCGCAGCGTAATGCGTCGGGGCGGGGCGGGGGAGACGGGGCGGGTAGTGGGGCGTCCCCCCGCGTGCGCGGGGGGCTCATTTTAGGTTGTGATTCTGTATGATTGCCGCCCACAAGGAGCAGGACATGAGCGAGAGACTCGAGCGGGCGCGGGCGTTCTTTAATGCGGTGGAGACCGGCAAGGGCTGGGAGGTGTGCCGGGAGTGGTGCCACGACGACGCGGCGTTCACGGCCCAGGCGGCTTCGCTGGCCGAGGTGACGACGGTCGAGGTGTACGCGGGTTGGATGCAGCACCTGTACGAGACGATGCCGGATGCTCGGTACGAGATGACGTTCTTCGGTGAGGACGCCGAGCGCGGCGTGGTCACGGGGTGCGCGGTGTTCATGGGGACGCACACGGGGCCGGGCGGGCCGGTGGAGCCGACGGGCAAATCGGTGGCGGCGGACTACGCGTACATGATGGAGTTCGAGGGCGACAAGATCCGGAAGATGACCAAGATCTGGAACGACGGGTTCAGTTTCGCGATGGTGGGGTGGGCGTGAGCCGGTGAGCGTTGGGCGGGATAGTCGGGGCGCGCTGGGGCGTGGCTTGGGCGTGGAGGCCCCTTGAGATTTGAGGAGTGTTGCGGCCGCTTTGCGGCGTGACTCGGGCGGGGCGTGCCGGTCGGCGGCGATCTCGGCGAGCGCGGCGGTGGCGGTGTGCGCGGCCGGGGCGGCCTGCAGTTGGGCGCGGACGGCGGCGAGGGCGAGGTAGGCGGCTTTGGCCTGCTGGAAGGCGGGGGTTTGGGCGGCCGAGGCGAGTTGGGTGATGGTCCGGCCGTGGATGTGGGTGAGGTCGGCGAGGGAGAGGGTGGGGTCGGCGAGGTCGTGCAATAGGCACTGGGCATTGGGCACTGGGCACTGGTCAGAGGTGGGAGGGGGAGCGTGGGGAGGGCTGCTTGAGTCACTCGGCTCCGCGAGTGAGGGGGAAGGGTTGGGGGCGGCGTTCCATGCGGTGTGGGCCGCGAGTTCGGTTGCCAGTTGGTCCCAGTCGTATGCGTGCGTGTTCCCCATGAGGGTCATGATGGGGATCGGCCGGGCGGGTGCAAGGGGAGTTGGTCAGAGGGACGCGGGTTTGCGCACGGGGCCGGTGGTTGGGGTGGGAGGGGCGCGGTTTTGCGCGGGGGAGGGGGGAAGTGTTGGGAGCACGGCCGGGACGGCCGTGGCACACTGAATCCAGCCCGGGCACCTGCCGGGGGATTCGGGTGCCAGCCTTCAGCCCGAAGGGTGAAGGCTGTGTTTCGACGCCTTCGGTTCGTGGTTCACCCTTCGGGATGAACCACGGCACCCGGCAAGACCTACTCAGCGCATCCTACTGTATACGCAGTGACGAATGCTGTTACGTCTCCAAGCGAGTACAATCCATCTCCATCGAGGTCGGCGATAGGGTTGTTTGAGACGAATGCCGACACAAATGTATTGATATCATCTAAATCGACAATGCCAAACGGCGGCGAAAAATCGATATCGCAAGCAGTCGGATCCAATGACTGAAACTTAATTTCACGAACTCCGCCAGAAACGGTCGCGAACAGTTCGTATGTATCCTCGACATCATTGCTGAGATCATATCGATATATATTTCCGCCTCCCGGAGAACTACCGTATACAAAGCCGTCGGCTCCGAACTCGACATCGGACCAAAGGCCGACTCGAGTTGAGAAGTCGACGCATCGGCCGTTCGAAGCCAGTTTCGCGATTCCGCGGTAGTTATCGCCAGTATTTAGTACATACAGAAAACCATCCGGTCCGAATGTCATATCTCTTGGTTCATCCAGGAGTGCGATGGCAGAATTCGAGAATGTGTCGAGGCGGGCACCGGTCACTGGATCGTAGCGACGGATTTCGTTGTTAGCTGCGTCGCTGACGTAGAGTTCACCGGAGGGCGAGATAGTAATGCCGCCGAGTTGGCCAGATTCTGAAGGTAGTTGTGAATCTGTAAATCGGGCAAAAAGCAGATCGCCCGTTGTTCCATCGAATTTGCTTACCCAAGGACTTGAGCTAGACATAGTGTAGAGATCGCCGGTCTGCCCAAACACGAGTTGGCTGTATGAGCGATATCCGTCTCTGGCGAATAGGCCAAGTAGTCTGCCGGTGTCAGCATTGTATCGAGAAATTGCGGCTCCTTGGGGATCATTGTTGGGCCCGCCGACATAAATATGGCCGTCGGGTCCGAATGTAAATCCGGATGCTGAAATTGTGATATCGTCAACTTGAAATGTTGAGAGTATAGTTCCGGCCGAGTCAAGCTTGGCGATATGATGCGATTGGTTTCCATCCGAGGAATATAACACCAGCATGTGCGAATCGGGTGCGGGGAGTGGCGTCGGAATCCCGCCTGAGCCGGTGCCGTTGCAATCTCCAGTGAATTCGGCACCTGAGTAGCTGAAGTTATCTATTGCATGAGAAAATCCGAGAGTTTTGGAGCCGTTTCCGATTAATATGAAATAAATCGTGTCTAGTCGCTCTAGGGCGAAGTCTTCAGCCGAGACACTGGCAGTTGTGTATCCGTATTGTCCGAAGAGAGTTTCTCCGCCGAGCATTGGGAAATCGATACCAGGGGGAGGAGGGCCGATTGTCGGGGGCACTGCGGAAAGTCTCAATACCGGCAAGGTATCGAACGGAACCGAGTTGAGATACCCGTCGTAGGCAAAATCTAATTGCAAGCTTATTGCATTAAATGTGCCATCAGTCGGGAAACTGATGGAGTCGACCAGGGTGCCGGTTGATGTCCCCCAGTAAATCATTCCAGAAAAATCAGGTGCAAAGTCATAAAAACCAGCTGCAACACTGGTTGTGCCATCGCCGCCAATGATTGTCACGCTTTCTGGTGTAGTGTTACTGGATTGCCAGAAGTTCTCAGAGAAGTCGTAGGTGTAAACGGGCACTCCGGCCTTTGTGAGTATTGGCGTCAGCAGGAATACGACTGCGATTGTGCAATCAATTACTGTTGCTTTTGGTATTCGCATACACCCTCCCGTAACAATGATCAGAAACAGGCATTTAGTCTGCTTCAGTATCCTGGAAGGTGCCTCTTGGTGCAAGTTTTTTTTGGGAGGCTAGCCCACCGCCGCCACAACCTTCTTCGCCCCGTCGTTCAGATCGCTCGCCGCCTGGAGTGTCGGGAGGTCGCCTGCGGCGGATTCGAGGAGGGCTCGGCCTGCTTGTGAGTTGTTGCCCTCGAGGCGGACGATGAGGGGGACCTTGAAGCCGATGGAGCCGTCGTCGTTTTTGAAGTTGCGTGCGGCGTTGACGACGCCTTTGGCGATGACTTCGCAGTCCATGATGCCGCCGAAGATGTTGACGAGGACACCGTTGACCTTGGTGTCTGAGAGGATGATGCTGAATGCCTCGGTGACGGCTTCTTCGGTGGCGGAGCCTCCGACGTCGAGGAAGTTGGCGGGGTCTCCGCCGTGGTGCTTGATGGTGTCCATGGTGGCCATGGCGAGGCCGGCGCCGTTGACGAGGCAGCCGATGTTGCCGTCGAGGGCGATGTAGGAGAGGCCGAAGCGTTGGGCCTTGAGTTCCTGGGGGTTTTCTTCGGCGGGGTCGAAGAGGGCCTGGATGTCTTTGTGGCGTCCTAGGCCGTTGTCGTCAAAGTTGAACTTGGCGTCGATGGCGAGGACCTGGCCGTCGGGGTTGTCGGCGGTGCCGTTGGTGACGATGAGGGGGTTGATCTCGGCGAGGGAGCAGTCTTTGTCGACGAAGAGTTTGGCGAGGGCGAGCATGATCTTGGTGGCCTGGTTGATCTGCTTGCCCTTGAAGCCGAGCTCGAAGGCCAGCCTCCGTGCCTCGTGGGGCTGGAGGCCCATGAGGGGGTGGATGGGCTGCTTGAGGATGGCGTCGGGGTTTTCTTCGGCGACCTTCTCGATCTCGACGCCGCCTTCTGCGGAGGCGATGAGGACGTTGCGGCGGGTGTCGCGGTCGGTGGTGATGGCGAGGTAGTACTCGTGGGCGATGTCGACGCCGGCGGCGAGGAGGAGTTTGTTGACCTCGAGGCCTTCGGGGCCGGTCTGGTTGGAGACCATCTTGTTGGAGAGCATGAAGCGGGCGGCGTCCTCGGCTTCCTTGGGGGAGCGGACGAGTTTGACGAAGCCGGCCTTGCCGCGGCCGCCGGCGTGGACCTGGGCCTTGACAACGGCGAGGCCGGTCTCGGGTGAGAGGCCTGCGTCTTTGGTGACCTGCTTGTAGGTGGAGGCGGCGGGCTCGACGGACTCGATGACGTGGGCGGGGGGGACGGGGATGCCG